>CABEEJ010004592.1:0-13619 GCA_901482245.1 Timema douglasi
TAACACACGTGTTACCTGCCCTCTCCCTGGAACATTGTGTTGTAACACACGTGTTACCTGCCCTCTCCCTGGAACATTGCGTTGTATAACAACTGTAACAATGAGGGCAGGACTTTGCATGAGTCAATTTTATGACTAATGGGATTCTACTCTTCTTCACAACTTTCTAAATGGTTTGAAAAAAAATAATGAGAATTATGTTTTTATAATCTTGAAAAGAGATAATTTTGTACAAAGAAATAAGTGGCAGCCCTGATCGGAGCACAGCAAATAAAATAAAACGACTAACAAAGGGTTGCAAATTAATCGAAGGTAATGAACGGGCGACATGGAGACACTTGTCTGTCTGTTGTTGACACCGCTCCTATAGCAGTCACGGGGGCCCTGTCCCGGGAATTGATGGCGACTCGACCTCACGAGTCTGTTTAACTCCCGGGGTCAAGCGCTCCACAGCAGACACGTGACTGAACTTGTAGCACAAATATCACATATTGTATTGTATTGTATTGTATTGTATTGTATTATATTGTATCGGTGATTGGACATGGGAAGACAGAGTATAGCACTTTTAAGACAATCACTAGAGTTTAAATTTTGCCTGTTGGATAGCTCACTGTGTCTACTACCTATTACATTTTAAATGGTTTGTTGTGGGGAATCCTCAGTGTGAGGCCCTCCCCCATCGGACTCTAGTGATTGTCGCCCGGTAGTGTAAGGACTGCTCTGTGAATGCTGCATGTCGTATAACTCTAGATTCTGTTGTTTCTTGTTTTGCATACCCTGGTTCTTCTCTCTGCTGCATGTTGCCATGATGTAGGGTCCTAGTCCGGCTCTCATCGTAGTAAGTACCCACTTGATATCTACTTTAAACAGTACACCCCAACATCTGTGATTCTAAATTCAATATACAAATCAAATATTAATCTAAATTATATTACACTATTTTTAAATTGAGTCAATAAAATAATGTTTATAACAATGAAAAGTTTTGTCGGTCGAGTTAAATAATGTGAGTTGACCTTTAACTATGGCCACACGGATCTAAAATTTTGAATGCTTAAAAAAATCTTTGAATTCGAAGCTTTGCACGGTCACATTTGTACTTATTACAAACATTTTGAATAAACAATCGTTTTTTTAAAATTATTGCCGTGTGAACTTTCGTTGCTCATGACTTTGAATAAATTCTTGAATTTCTGTTTTGTTGTAATATTGACAAGATGTCCTCTTCTTGCACGTCCTCAAGGCTCATTCTCTACATTCTCTACATTCCTCTGATTGACAAACTTGCTAAAGTTGCTTTATTGAAAATAAAAACTAGAATGTTTAAAATAATTCACAGCTTGTTTAAAAGCAGGATACCTGGCTGGGTGTCGAACCCCTGGCCAGTGATATCATAGCCAAGCGCTCTAACTAGTGCACGGGGATCTCAGACACTCTATTTTGTACAACTGTAATAGTTTTTCCTGACTATTAGACATACACTACTCACTATCAAAGAATGTCCTTAAGGAATCTGTCAATTTAATGAAACTGTAATATTCTTGGCACAGTTGGTACAGTTATGGAACCAACAGTTAGACGGGACTTGTCCTGAGAAGATGTATACAGCCATTATATTGTTGAATGTTGTTGCTAAAATGACAGGGGACATGTTACACCATGGCCGACACACCCCTTCTGGCATGTCTGTCTGTCTGTCTGTCTTTGACTTCTATGAGAGGGTCCTAATACCACTGTTCACCAAACTGGCGCTAGTTGCAAGAAAGTAGATTTGTAGCTAGCGCTGTCTGTTGTAAGGTTGTAATGCGGCCATATTCCCTTCTCCTCACTGGCTCAGAGCAACATCTAGCTGTTGTAAGTAGCGCTGTCTGTTGTAATGCGGCCATATTCCCTTCTCCTCACTGGCTCAGAGCAACATCTAGCTGTTGTAAGTAGCGCTGTCTGTTGTAAGGTTGTAATGCGGCCATATTCCCTGTTCCACGCTGGCTCAGAGCAACAACAGTTATGCGGTAGGTGGACAATCTCTAAGATTACAACTGTCAGATGTTTACCAATTTGTATACTTTCTAATAGAGAGAACCATGTTTGAATTCCTTGATGGTTAATGGTCCATTCACTAGTCAACCATGATGTGTTAAGTGTCTGAATAAACCATTTTCTTTTGGAAATACCTTCAGTGTAGATGTAGGAGCTTTGATTCTAGAGTTAAAAGCCAAATTAAATTTGTTGTGGTGTTGTCAAGTGTTGTCAAGTGTTGTCTGGTTGCAGGGTGAATTGGAGCAGCAACTGCTACAAGCCAACCCGATCTTGGAAGCCTTCGGCAATGCCAAGACCGTCAAGAATGACAATTCTTCTAGATTTGTGAGTTCTCTTAAAACCTACTGCCATCTCGGTCAGTACACTAATACACAACCTTATAGTTCACTGCCATCTCGGTCTGTACACTAATACACAACCTTATAGTTCACTTCCATCTCGGTCTAGTACACTAGAACACAGTATCATCTATTATTATCTGTAGTTTGAGCTTTCTCTTATATTCCTGCAACATGAAAATACTCCCACAACAAATATTCTCAGTCTCTGGACGTGTGTGCTTCAGGGCAAGTTTATTCGCATCAACTTTGACGCTTCGGGGTACATCGCTGGTGCCAACATCGAGACATACCTGCTGGAGAAGTCCAGGGCCATCCGACAGGCCAAGGACGAGCGAGCGTTCCACATCTTCTACCAGCTGATGGTGGGAGCGACGGCTGAACAGAGGAGTGAGTTGTACCACCATCTAGTGGGAAACGAGGGTCGATGTTTTCAGACTGAGTTGTATTATTAACCTAACACTCAGGCTGTAGGGCCTACATGTCTAACAGGGCTCCAGGTCAGTATCTAATGTCCTGCTTGTGTCGCTTACAGAGGAGTTTATTCTGGAAGACCCCAAGACTTACTCGTTCCTGAGTGGGGGGTACCTGGCAGTTCCCGGGGTGGACGACGGGGCAGAGTACCAGTTCACCTGCAAGGCAATGGGCATCATGGGCATGACCAGCGAGGACTTCTCGGCCATCTTCCGCATCGTGTCGTCGGTGATGCTGTTTGGGAACATGAAGTTCAAGCAGGAGCGCAACTCTGACCAAGCGACACTCCCCGACAACACGGTGGCCCAGAAGGTGGCTCACCTGCTGGGGCTGAGCGTCACGGAGATGACCAAGGCCTTCCTGAAACCCCGCATCAAGGTTGGGCGTGACTTTGTGACCAAGGCCCAGACCAAGGAGCAGGTATGTACCCTTGTTTGTTTGCTCTGGTTCTATCTAATCTAAATATCGGAGTGTTACAGGATTGTTATTATTAGAACATATTATCTTGATACTTTAACCTTGATGACTTGACTCTCAATTATTATTCAACTGTTACAATTTCACTGTGGGTCGAACCCGAATCTCCAATTTACCTTTTGATTCAAATATGGGAACAAATTATGAACACAAGACGAAATATGTAATAATATATATAATATAAAATACAATTGGTAAATAAATGTTAACATTCTTTCAGATAATCCATTCATACATTCAACTAAATGTTAAGTTACTGGTCTGGGCTCTGGTTGTTAGGTTTATACTATAATTATAATGGGTTCTGAACCACCAATAACGATAGTAAAGCTCTAAAACAAAATTTCACTTGAAAAATTAAACCCAAATGGTTTTTAAGGAATTTCCCAAATGGGCAAATATTGAATTTTTCTAAGGATTTATTTATATACCTTACCATGAATAAAACAAAACCTGACGAGTATATAGACACAATGTTTATGTTAAATTAGTACGAGAGGTCATGTGTGGGCACAGTTCCAACACTAAAACTAACATTACTTGCGACAATGTTTGTGGGGCCCAGCCCCCGGGTGTTTGCGATAACACTCGCAACAGCTGGACAGGACAGGACAGGACAAATCCATTATTTTCAATTTCGACTCTAATCTCATGCTTTACAAAATGTTATTGAATATTTTAAAAATAGGTTAATATCTGTACTGAATAGTTTTATGTTAGGGTTCCAATGGTATTGTTTCAAATAAAATATACGTTGAATGTTTTACTATGTTAAGTTTACAAATCCAATTTGATAACAAAATATTTCAAAAAATGTTGACTATTCTGTGTCTCGAACAATTGTTTCCCTTGCTCTCTTCTCTCGAGCGCGCAACCGGCTACAACTCTCATTGTATTCAGTGTCTATTATAGATTTGATATCTTAGCTAAACACATTGGGTTGTTTCTGCGCCAGGTGGAGTTCGCGGTGGAGGCCATCTCCAAGGCCTGTTACGAGCGCATGTTCCGGTGGCTGGTGAACCGCATCAACCGCTCCCTGGACCGCACCAAGAGGCAAGGGGCCTCTTTCATCGGCATCTTGGACATGGCAGGCTTTGAGATCTTTGAGGTAAGGTGCACATTGAGCGAATTGAGCCATCACATCTTCCAGTCTCGTGTATCAACTGCTATCTATGTCTTGTCCCCAGCTCAACTGCTATCTATGTCTTGTCCCCAGCTCAACTGCTATCTATGTCTTGTCCCCAGCTCAACTCCTATCTATGTCTTGTCCCCAGCTCAACTCCTTCGAGCAGATGTGTATCAACTCCTATCTATGTCTTGTCCCCAGCTCAACTCCTTCGAGCAGATGTGTATCAACTACACTAACGAGAAGCTCCAGCAACTCTTCAATCACACCATGTTCATCCTGGAACAGGAGGAGTACCAACGCGAGGGTATTGAATGGAAGTTCATAGACTTTGGTCTCGACCTGCAGCCGACCATAGACCTGATAGACAAGGTGAGGGACTGTTTCTGGAGCAGCTTCAGGGCCCACAATAGTCGGACAGAGACCAGGATGAACTCTGGCACTACGGATCAAATCCCTGTCTGGTTGTTATTTTTCTATATTTACACAATCACTCCGTCAGAATGTTATCTAAAAAGATGTCTTCTATATATAATGGCTAGAGCTTAGTACTGGGGTATGCATGTCTCTGGGGGATGAATTGTACCACAAAGGGGTGACCTGGCGGTCTAGGGGTAAGGTGTAAAACTTCTATGCTGGGGGTCCGGGGTTCAATCCTCGTTCCCGGCACAGATTTATCTGATTACCAAACCCTTCCTTCACCTCTGACAAGACATCTTGTGAATGTGAGGAATGCCAGGCCTCCACCGTGGTTCGGATTCCACGTTAAACTGTAGGTCCTCCATTTCATCTCACAATCACCCTACCATTACACATTAGCGTAAGTGCGTATAACCCGAACGGGTAGTAAGACGCGGTGCTAATAGTAATAATAATAAACTGTTTATACTTCACTAAATAGCAGTTTTCCACCTTATTTTATGGATAGCTGGAGGGGGTAGGTGGGTTAGGCCATGGCCCCGAAAGGGGTATGTGACTGGAGAGAGTTCCGAAACATTGGTCTGATGACCTCCACCGAACTCGTATTTAAGAATCAACGATATGTCTGAGAATCATCAGAGGGTTTACAAGGATCCTTGTGTCTGATCGTATCCTCTAGCCGATGGGCATCATGGCGCTGCTGGACGAGGAGTGCTGGTTCCCCAAGGCCACCGAGAAGTCCTTCGTGGAAAAGTTAGTAGCAGCCCACTCCGTGCACCCCAAGTTCTTCAAGACGGACTTCCGGGGCGTGGCGGACTTTGCGGTGATCCACTATGCCGGTCGTGTGGACTACTCTGCCGCCAAGTGGCTAATGAAGAACATGGACCCTCTCAACGAGAACATTGTGTCCTTGCTGCAGGCCTCCCAGGACCCCTTCGTGGTGCACATCTGGAAGGACGGTAAGATGCGTAGCTGAACAGTTTTATATATGACTGCATCCGACCACCTGGTAAAGCTAAACGAATTTAGAGGAAGTGCGCCCACATTTGTGTTGAGGGGGAGTGATAAACAACCGAGGGAAAACCACACTGTTCACCTGACCGGGAGTTGAACCCTAGCCTTTCCATCATTGGCTCTTAAAGATCAGCATTGTAGCACAGTTTAGGAATGTATATCGGCTCACTTGTTTGATGTTGACACGTGTTGTGATGGATGTGCTTGTTCAGAAAGAGCTGCTCTCGGTTCTATGGCGACATCTAGTCTTGCCGTCAGAGTTGAAAACGACCATCTTGCGGGTTACAAATTGCTAAAGTATATATTTGAGGTATTTTGTTATATTTTTTAGAAGGAAAAGAGGGAAAGAAAGAAATAAAAAACACAATGAGAAGACCACTGGGTAGTAACAGTCAATATTTCCGTTACCTCTTTGTCCAGTGGCAGCAATGTAAACTGGAATATAAATTGTAGAGTAATAATATATATTTGAGTTAGTAATGAACAGAGTCATAGTCCGACTAAAACTGCCGGGAGGGGGAGGGTCAGTGGTTAGTAACGCTGACACCAGAGACAGAACACGGTAAGAAGGTTTCGCTCTAGTACTGACGGACTGTAAGTTTACTCAACCTGAGCGTTCTCTCATCTAATACGGTCTCTTGTACTATGTTGTCTCTGTTTAGCTACGTTACAGTTTGGTGAAGAGAGGAATAACATTTCAAATGAGAGTTAAGATGCAGTTGGAACTGTGTCATGTCTGGTACATTATCATTGCACCAATGTGTGGACACTAAGATTGTCTCACGTCCTGTAGCGCGATGTAGACACTAGGATTGTCTCACGTCCTGTAGCGCGATGTGGACACTAGGATTGTCTCACGTCCTGTAGCGCGATGTGGACACTAGGATTGTCTCATGTCCTGTAGCACGATGTAGACACTAGAATTATCTCATGTCCTGTAGCGCGATGTAGACACTAGGATTGTCTCATGTCCTGTAGCACGATGTAGACACTAGAATTATCTCATGTCCTGTAGCGCGATGTAGACACTAGGATTGTCTCATGTCCTGTAGCGCGATGTAGACACTAGGATTGTCTCATGTCCTGTATTTGATTGTTTTAGCGGAGATTGTGGGAATGGCGCAGCAGGCCCTGTCGGACACTCAGTTTGGGGCCCGCACTCGCAAGGGCATGTTCCGCACGGTGTCCCAGCTGTACAAGGAGCAGTTGGCCAAGCTGATGGTCACCCTGCGCAACACCAACCCTAACTTTGTCCGCTGTATCATCCCCAACCATGAGAAGAAGGCGGGGAAGATTGACGCCCCGTTGGTGCTGGACCAGCTGCGCTGCAATGGTGTCCTCGAGGGCATCAGGATCTGTCGGCAAGGATTCCCCAACAGGATACCCTTCCAGGAGTTCAGACAGAGGTCAGTCTCTTTCGACACATCCCTTCAGGGAGTCCCATGTGCCAGTAGCCCAGTTGTTGCTTTTAACTGTCTGGAACCTTAGCTTAGTGGTTAGCGAGTGTCTCCCGGTAATGAATGCTTGTATTGCTCCTCAGGTACGAACTCCTGACTCCAAACGTCATCCCCAAGGGCTTCATGGACGGGAAGAGGGCCTGCGAGAAGATGGTACGTCGGGCATGACCCTGAAAATAATTGAAATAGAAATAAAACCTGCCATGTTGAGACTCAAATGTAATCGGAGTGTGCGAATATTTTCTAATATCAATTTCTGAATTATTCCTCTTCTAGGAAAACCCCTTTTCACTTTTGAAGGTATTTAAAAAAAAATATTTGAATGAAGATGCATATTTCTATTGACCTTTCTTTACCTCCAAATATAACCAATAGTATAACAAGACGGTGTAGAGTGATCGTGTAGGGAGAGTTGAGTTAGGTCAGCACTAGAGAGAAAGAGGGGTGTGTTCCCATCTGGTCCTAACCTCTCTCTTCTTTCTATGGTACATTTCAAACCATTAGTACATTTTGAATGGTTCATTAGATTTCACAGTATATATTTTTATATATTAAGCAGTTATTGTAGGTGACCTGGCGGTCTAGGGGTAAGGTGTCAGACTTCTGTGCTGGCGGGTCCGGGGTTCAATCCTCGGTCCCGGCAAAGATTTATCTGATTACCCAAACCCTTCCTTCACCTCTGACAAGACATCTTGTGAATGTGGGGAATGCCAGGCCTCCACCGTGGTTCGGATTCCACGTTAAACTGTAGGTCCTCCATTTCATCTCACAATCACCCTACCATCACACATTAGCGTGAGTGGGTATAACCCGAACGGGTAGTAAGACACGGTGCTGCTAATAATAATAATAATAAAACAGTTATTATTTGAAGTGTTTGTGTATTTATTTCAGTTATTTTAAACATTTTCATGTCATCATTTATTTGTTCACTAAAACAAAATGCAAATATCCTTGGTCAAGAAATGATCACGAGGTTCCGGCTAGTCTGCCGCGATGTTGGTTATTTTGTGTTAGCACTATAGACTTAGTACTCTTAGACTGTGCACCAAATATGAGTCATGTTTAGTATATAATGCTGACTGTGTTCACAATATCCATCCAGACTTGTGCAGTCTAGTAGTAATAACTCTACATTCACCTTTTGGTGCCGTTATTGTTTCATAAGTTGGTACACGATTTATTTTCAAATAGAAGGAACCGTTAATAACTTTGCCAAACGACTAATTGCAATTATTAAAAAGATAAATATAATTGTTATTATGATCTACAATATTAATATTCACAGGGAGGAGGAATTTAATAAGATAACAGATCTATGACGCATGTTGGCGAAGATAGGGCCAAATTGTGGATAGAGGGTGTCATATAGTCAGCACAATGAGCCCTCCGGCCGGTTACTTCTTTACTCAGCGTTTGTCTTCACAAGGCCGAGTTGACCTCGTTACAGACCCCCCCACTGCTTCACAGATAGATCTGGGAGTGCCAGCGATCGAACCCAGGACTTCTGTATCTGTAGCCAGGAGCTGTGAGCTCAAAGGCGCTCTAGGAATACAACATACAGAAACTATAAATTAAATCTTTAACCTCCGTGCAAATTTGTTGAGCCCGTTTGGTTGGCCACTGTTGTCTTTGGAGTCCAACTACGTCAAGAGAATAGCAATGGATTAATGCTTTTCATTTCTAATTTTTGTCATTTTTAACAAACTATTTTCAATTTTTTTGTAAATATAAATATCTTTTTATTCATTGGTAACTTGCAAGAAGGATAATTTTGCAGTCCAGCACCTTTTTTTTTTACAATGAAAGTTTTAAATTTCAATGAGACCTTCCTCGTAACTTAATTAAAAATTTTACCAACCACATAAACTATGTTTACCAGTAAATATTAATCAGTTGAAATAAAATTTTACTAAATATTCAATTTAAAACATATTTTACTCGAAATTATTTGTAATCACACAGTCAGCATTAGCACACTCCTAGACGGTACAGTTGACGTAGTGATGACAGCTCTGTTGAACCGGCGGTTTCTGTTGTCAGATCCTTGCCCTGGAGCTGGACCCAAACCTGTACCGCGTGGGACAGTCAAAGATCTTCTTCCGCGCGGGGGTGTTGGCCCACCTGGAGGAGGAGCGGGACTACAAGATCACAGACCTGATTGTCAACTTCCAGGCCTTCTGCCGCGGATACCTGGCCCGCAGGTGAAGCATGGCTACCTTAGTGACTCTGGGTGCTATAGGGTCAATACCTGGCCCGCAGGTGAAACATGGCTACCTTAGTGACTGTGGGTGCTATAGGGTCAATACCTGGCCCGCAGGTGAAACATGGCTACCTTAGTGACTCTGGGTGCTATAGGGTCAATACCTGGCCCGCAGGTGAAACATGGCTCCCTTAGTTACAATTTATAGCACAACTTTCTGGATTTAGGTCGGTAAAGGACCCCTGATAGGCAGAATATGTGATGTCTGTCGGGCAACATTTGTAGGAACTTTCTCGCTCACTCATTGAAATTCAGTCGGTCAAAGGCAACGGGGGAGTCAACGCACTCGGTCACTACTTGCCTGGTATGTTTTCTTTTCCCAAAAGGCTGGGAGCGTGTTCTGCTCTGTTTGGAGGAGGGGCACATATTACCAACCTTTGTGTATGTTAGCCTACACAGCCCGCACGTGACCTAGGTCACTAATCCCTTGAGCTGGGTCTCATTCCCTCGGAACTCGTCAAGGAGGAGGGAACAATGCAACACAACTTCCTAAAAGAGGAAACCAAAATCATGCACTGTCTGTTTACGTTCTAGATGTCCTCTCTTTCTGTTACACTTTCCTTTTTCTCACATCTGTGTTCTTGGTTTCCTCTTTGATACTCCCTTATGAACACAAGGGGAAATATAACTATAATAGAATCATCATCATCAGCCTGAGCCAGGTCAGTTTAGTAAATACCTCCATGTTCCTCCATCCTCCCACCATTCTTCCTCCTCTAATTTCTTCCATTCTTCCTGGCAGTCTAGAATATGAAATTCTCTCGGGTCCTCGAATCTCGAGCGTCCTTGAGGATTCAAAGGTTTTGAGGTCCCGGCCCTAGCTATAACGAGTCACATGTCTGCAGGAACTACCACAAGCGCACACAGCAGCTGAACGCTATCCGGATCATCCAGCGCAACTGCGCGGCGTACCTGAAGCTGCGCAACTGGCAGTGGTGGCGACTGTACACCAAGGTGAAACCCCTCCTAGAGGTCACCAAGCAGGAGGAGAAGTTGACCTTGAAGGAGGACGAACTCAAGCAGGTGATGTAACACAACTGGGACTGGCTGGTACTCTTAGAAAGTGCACATTACATCACTTGAGTATTATCTATTAGACCCTCAGTGACTAAAAAACAGGCTGCACTCGGTCTAAATCGAACCTAATTCTTACCATTTTCGACAAATTTATTTGAAAATATATGAAGCTTGATGCTACGATTGTAAAAATGTAACTTAGAGCTGAAATGGTAAATCCCTCCATAGCTAATTTTTATTTTTCACACGTGTTTTAGATACATTTTGTTGCCTGCTGTTGGTCACCACTTTCTCATAAGTTTGTAATGTTACGCTTGGCCGATGATCAAGATATAATTACAACACATTTTAAACGTTTGTTAATAAGATACGAGCATTAGAGAGACTCGAAGGGACGGGGGGGGGGGGGTTATTTATTAATCTCCAAAGTGATTGCTGCCCACATCAAGGGGTGGGTGGTTTTCGAGCCACAACCCCACAGATGTAACGGCGGAACGAATATTTAAATGTGCGTGCTCCCACACCTGCAGGTGAAAGATAAGTTGGAGGCCCAGGAGCGTCAGGCGCAGGAGATAGATCGCCGCCTGGCGATGGCCGTGGAGGAGAAAACCACCCTCCAGGAGCAGCTCCAGGCCGAGTTGGAGTTGTGTGCAGAGGCGGAGGAGATGAGGGCCCGACTGGCGGCGCGCAAACAGGAGCTGGAGGACATCTTGCACGACATGGAGGCGCGCATCGAGGAGGAAGAGGAGCGCTCGAACACGCTCGCTGTTGAGAAGAAGAAGCTGCAGCTCAACATTCAGGTGAGTTGCACGTGCGACTGACGACAGAGACCGTTTGCGATCAATGTCACATTTAGAGCTAGAGTTCTATAGCGGCTTATCGCTGGTTCAGTCGTAACGTGATTGGATGACAAAACAAACAAACACCGGACTTAATTAATTTAATAACAACCACTTTGTGCCGACACCATTGCCCCTATAAACTTCAATAATAATGATGATGATAATGATATGTTTACTGCATTATAAAAATATAATTAACATTTAGTTGGTGACCTGGCGGTCTAGGGGGTAAGGTGTCGGACTTCTGTGCTGAGGGTCCGGGGTTCAATCCTCGGTCCTGGCACAGATTTATCTGATTACCAAACCCTTCCTTCACCTCTAACGAGACATCTTGTGAATGTGGGGAATGCCAGGCCTCCACCGTGGTTCGGATTCCACGTTAAACTGTAGGTCCTCCATTTCATCTCACAATCACCTACCATTACACATTAGCGTAAGTGCGTATAACCCGAAAGGGTAGTAAGACGCGGTGCTAATAATAATAATAATAATATTTAGTTATTATTTTTAAATCTTAGATTTCTATTATATTAATAATTTTTTTCCAAAATTTAAATTAGTATTTGAGATTCAGAATTTAAAGGCAACAAAGGGATTTAGGATTCTGTTGGGTACAATCCAGTATTTGACCTAACTATGCTAGAAATACGGGGAAAAAGCACAAAGTGAATTGAGCGCATTGCACAACGTAGAATAGGAACAGTTGCTCTAAGTTTGTCATGTTGGTACCTCTACTATCTTCTCTATTACAGGACTTGGAGGAACAACTGGAGGAGGAGGAGGCGGCCCGGCAGAAGCTCCAGCTCGAGAAAGTTCAATGCGATGCCAAGATAAAGAAATTGGAGGAGGATCTCGCGCTCAGCGACGACACGAACCAGAAGGTACGAGACGTGTTGTTGAACGTTTGGCCGTTGATCTGTGTTGACGCGAGCGACACAGAGAGAGTACATGTGTGGCGCTGTGTTGACGCGAGCGATGGAGAGAGTACATGTGTGGCGCTGTGTTGCAGTTGTCCAAGGAGAAGAAGATCCTGGAGGAGAGGTCCGCGGACCTGTCCCAAGCGTTGGCCGAGGAGGAGGAAAAGGCCAAGCATCTGTTGAAGCTGAAGACCAAACACGAGACGACAATCGCGGACCTCGAGGAGCGGCTGATCCGAGATCAACAGGCGAGGCAGGAGGTAAGTGACGCGTCTGCAAGGGGTGCTCGACACGGCCTCTGTTCTCGTGTCCTTGCACCAATAAACAAGTGGAGCACGGGACAACCTTAACGACCAGATCCCAGAGCATTAATTTAACATTTAGCTGAATACACATACTTAAATATATATGATACAATTGCAGAGAAATGAAGCACAATTTTTTTTTGTAAAATCACACATTGACATTTACAGACACTTCATTGGCATTTACAGACACTTCATTGGCATTTACAGACACTTCATTGGCATTTACAGACACTTCATTGGCATTTACAGACATTTCATAGGCATTTACAGACACTTCATAGGCATTTACAGACACTTCATTGAATATTCGACGGCTGCCGGAGGGGCCTTGATGTTAAACTGGGTGTGTCACTCTAGGTGGAGCGCAGCAAGCGCAAGCTGGAGACGGAGGTGAGTGACATGCGCGAGCAGCTGAGCGAGCGCAAGGCACAGGTGGAAGAGATCCAACTGCAGCTCGGCAAGAGGGAAGAGGAACTAGCCCAGGCGCTCATGAGGATAGACGAGGAGGGTGCGGGCAAGCAGCAGACCCACAAGGCGCTCAGGGAGCTGGAGTCTCAACTTTCCGAGGTACACTCCACGATCCTCACAAGCTTGATTAAATTAATACACATTCATTGATCACAACAGATTTTATGGCCCTAACTTGTTTAATTTGAGGTGACCTGCTGGTCTAGGGGGTAAGGTGTCAGACTTCTGTGCTGGGGGTCAGGGGTTCAATCCTTGGTCCCGGCACAGATTTATCTGATTACCAAACCCTTCCTTCACCTCTGACAAGACATCTTTTGAATGTGGGGAATGCCAGGCCTCCACCGTGGTTCGGATTCCACGTTAAACTGTAGGTCCTCCATTTCATCTCACAATCACCCTACCATTACACGTTAGCGTAAGTGCGTATAACCCGAACGGGTAGTAAGACGCGGTGCTAA
>CABEEJ010004592.1:13888-26939 GCA_901482245.1 Timema douglasi
GAGGGTAGTTGGTAAGGCAAGGTTTCACGATGGAGGGTAGTCGGTAAGGCAAGGTCTCACGATGGAGGGTAGTCGGTAAGGCAAGGTCTCACGATGGAGGGTAGTCGGTAAGGCAAGGTCTCCTCGTCTGACCTCGACGTGTTGTTGCAGCTACAAGAGGACCTGGAGGCGGAGAAGGTGGCTCGAGCTAAAGCAGAGAAACAGAAGAGAGATCTGAACGAAGAACTGGAGGCTCTGAAGAACGAACTGCTGGACTCGCTGGACACGACGGCAGCCCAGCAAGAGCTCAGGACCAAGAGGGAACAGGAGTTGGCGACGCTGAAGAAACAACTGGAGGAGGAGTCCGTCTCGCACGAGTCCGGTCTGGCCGAGTTGAGACACAAGTACAGTCAGGAGCTGGCCGTCATCAACGACCAGATGGATGCTATCAAGAAGAACAAGGCGGTCATAGAGAAGTCGAAACAGCAGCTCGAGGCTGAGAACGCGGACCTCACAACCGAACTGCGCTCGGTCTCCGCAGGCCGCCAAGAATCGGAGCGTCGACGTAAACAGGCAGAGAGTCTTCTGGCCGAGGTTCAGGCCAAGATGGTGGAGGTCGAGCGTGCGCGCAGTGAACTGGCTGAGCGCGCTGGTAAGCTGCAGCAAGAAGCAGATGCGGTGTTGGCTCAGCTCGAGGAGGCCGAGCTGCGGGCCTCCGCTGCGGTGAAGAGCGCCGTCACGATGGAGTCCCAGCTCACTGAAATACAGGCTCAGCTGGAGGACGAGACGCATCAGAAGCTGGCCCTCAGCTCCAAGCTCCGCCAATTGGAGGGGGAGAAGGAGTCACTCCTGGAGCAGTTGGAGGAGGAGGAGGAGGCCAAGAAGAACCTGGACAAGCAGGTGGCAGCACTGACCCTCCAACTGGCGGACTCCAAGAAGAGGGCAGACGACGAGGCCGAGCAGGTGGCGATCCTTGATGAGAGCAGGAAGAAGATGACAAAGGTTAGTGTGACTAGCTTTTAGAAGTCGGGTACAGATTAATGAGAGGGCAGAGACCCCAGGATAGTAATGACCTCTGTGTTCCTGCCAGGACATCGAGGCCCTCCAGAGGCAAGTGGAGGAGCTCCAGGCGGCCAACGACAAGCTCGATAAGTCCAAGAAGAAGCTGCAGGCCGAACTGGAGGATAGCAACATTGACCTGGAGGCGCAGCGGGCCAAGGTCCTGGAGCTGGAGAAGAAACAGAGGAACTTCGACAAGGTGCTCTTGGAGGAGAAGGTGAGTGTCAGTGAACCAGACCAACTCTTGGAGGAGAAGGTGAGTGTCAGTGAACCAGAATAACTCTTGGAGGAGAAGGTGAGTTTCAGTGAACCAGAATAACTCTTGGAGGAGAAGGTGAGTGTCAATGAACCCGACCAACTCTTGGAGGAGAAGGTGAGTGTCAATGAACCAGACTAACTCTTAGAGGAGAAGGTGAGTGTCAGACTAGTTGAGACAATTAACCTGACTAACTCTTGGAGGAGAAGGTGAGTGTCAATGAACCAGACTAACTCTTGGAGGAGAAGGTGAGTTTCAGTGAACCAGACTAACTCTTGGAGGAGAAGGTGAGTGTCAATGAACCCGACTCTCGGAATGTGTTGGAACTCGGGGCTGGTAGCGCCAGATATCGCCGCTGAAGGATTAACGTGGTTTAGAATCCACTCTCAGGAGGTCCTTGTTGCTAACGGTGTGCTGTGATTGGTTTGTAGGCCGTATCGGAGCAGATCGCTCTGGAGAGGGACGCGGCTGAGAAGGAGGCCCGGGAGAAGGAGACGAGAGTCCTGTCCTTGACCCGCGAGCTGGACGAGTTGACGGACAAAGTGGAGGAGTTGGAGCGAGGTCGCAGACAGCTCCAGGGCGAGTTGGACGACCTGGCTAACAGTCAGGGAACAGCCGACAAGAACGTGAGTATTTTGAAACGTAGGGTTCGGCCTCCTCCCCAGTTTTAACCCAAGACTGAATCTTGAGTGACACTGCCCCTACCCCTAGTAGGGCCCCCCAAGCAGGCCAGTAACGTAACATATTGATTTGATGGTGCCAAGTGGCTTGGTTTGTTTTTCACATCTCTGGATCTCAATTTGTTGTTTGACTCTAACTCTTGGTGTGTCTTGTTATGCGCCGGCCGCCCTCACCACTGGTTTAGGCAGAGGTAAGACACCAACCACCACCTTCTCTTACACTCAGTGGCCTTAATTACCGCTGACCACTCAGCAATTAGTGGGCCTGGACACTGGGCTCACGGGCCTGTTAGCTTGGCTCACTGTAACTGGACACTGGGTTCACGGGCCTGTTAGCTTGGCTCACTGTAACTGGACACTGGGCTCACGGGCCTGTTAGCTTGGCTCACTGTAACTGGACACTGGGCTCACGGGCCAAGCACTCTATAAAATGGAGCTACATAGTTTTTAGAGTTAAGAGTTCGAGTTCGAGTACCGAGAGACGGTCTCAGAATATCCTCTTCTTGGTTGCCTCTCACTTTGTCCATGTCAGGCGTTCTAACCTTTGCCCTGACACACTCCAGGCTCTCTCGAGCTTAGTGGCTTGGCACTCTTGAGGGGGGGAAGTGATCCGGGAGTCGAACCCACACAATCATCTTGTCGTGCTTGTTGCGTCAGGTCCATGAGCTGGAGAAGGCCAAGAGGGCCCTGGAGAGTCAACTGGCTGAGCAGAAGGCGCAGAATGAGGAGCTGGAGGATGAACTTCAGTTCACTGAGGACGCTAAGCTGCGTCTGGAGGTGAACATGCAGGCGCTGAGGGCTCAGTTTGACCGGGACTTGCAGGTGTGTACTGAATTACGTGTAACTACAATCACAGCCATTGAGAGTTCAGTTTACACATGGCCGTAACTAAGTAACGTCACTTGTAAGCGAATAACAAAGTGCGCGGTGTGTGCAGGCGAAAGAGGAGCAAGCCGAGGAGAAGCGCAGAGGTCTGGTGAAGCAGCTGCGCGACGTTGAGGCTGACCTGGAGGACGAGCGTAAGCAGAGGGCTAGTGCGCTCTCTGTGCGCAAGAAGCTGGAAGCTGACCTTAAGGACATGGAGCAACAGCTCGAGATGCACGACAAGATCAAGGAGGATGCGCTTAAACAGCTCAAGAAACTGCAGGTACAACTTCACCCGAGAAATAGTCGGCTAATCCGACATCCTAGTTCAGTTGGTAGCGCATCGAGGGGCTTTCACAGTGATTGACGTCCTGGGGACAGGGTGTTGTGTCTATTATAGAATTAGCTATTTTAGTACATCGGCACTAAGCTCTGCCCTGATCTAGATTCATCAAGGGTTTCCTTTTGAGAGAGACTGGTTTGAATCCCGGTGAGACTTAGTGTGAGACTTAGCAGACAGGACACTGACTGGAACTAACAGCGCTGAGCACCTGTACAGGGGTAGTTGTATAGCGCTCTGGTGTATGTGTAGGCGCAAGCCAAGGACTCGGCCCGCGACGCAGAGGAGGCGCGCGTGGCACGCGACGAGCTGGCCGCGCAGGCCAAGGAGGCGGAGAGGAAGCTGAAGGTCCAAGAGGCAGAGTTGGTACAACTGGCGGAGGACCTGGCCAGCGCCGAGAGGGCCAGGAGGGCCGCCGAGGGGGAGAGGGACGAACTCCAGGAGGAGATCAACAGCAGCGCCAACAAGGGGACCCTCCTGCTGGACGACAAGAGGAGACTGGAGGCGCGGATAGCGACCTTGGAGGAGGAGCTGGAGGAGGAGCAGAACAACTCCGAGATCCTGATGGACCGGGCGCGCAAGGGACTCATCAATGTGGAGCAGCTCACGGCCGGTACAGTGCACACCTCTGGTTTAGCCAACATTTATAGCAACATAGTAAAATAAACCTTGTATGTTCTTCATGTTTTAAAAAAGATGTCGGGATTCCGGTTTTTCCTGATTTTGGTCATTAAATCCTAACTAGAGTTGGGTGTTCTCCACAATTTTCTCAATCTTGTAAAAAAGTATGAACCTTGACTCTCCAACATACACCCAACCTAACCTCTACCACTCGCTCTGGCATTGCAACATCTACAAATACACCTCACCCTTTCACTCGACAAGATCTGACATCCATTTATTAATGAAGAAGAAACTGATACACACTAATTAGAGGTTATGTGGTATAGAGCACTAGGCTAAATCATGATTTAAATTAGGAGGGATAGCCAGCACACTTACCTAGGTGATACTGGAGTATAAATTGCTTAGATATAACACTAAAAAACACAAACACATTGTTAAGGACAAGCTTTCACTGTCACAGACAGCTTCATCAGCCTGTAGCAGCACATGCCGAAACCCATAATCTTGACTTTAATAACTGTTACACAACCAAGGTGGTCAAATCCCTGAACAAAGCAATATGCTACCCTTCACAACTAAGGATATGGGAACTGGCCCATCAATATATCCTCAAATCCAGACAAGCCCCCGACCTCAACCTTAGATAATTCCTCTCCTTCCTACCAGCACACTTATTATTAGATTCAATATAACATTATTCATAGTGCTGCTATCTATACAGTGATGTAATAACTGAAAAACAGTCAGCTGTGGACAGTCAATCTCACAGTTCAACCAAGAGCATCAGTCTACTCTCCTGACCTGATGAAGCTGTCTGTGACAGGGAAAGCTTGTCCTGTGTTTTTTAGTGTTATATCTAAACAATTTCTACTCCAGTATCACCAAGGTAAGTGTGCTGGCTATCCCTCGTAATTTAAACCATACACACTAATTAGTAATTACTGGCACAACACATCAGGCCGCTATAGCTTAATGAACTATTGGTATGCACTGTAATGCATTTGTAAAAAAAACAACTTAATACGCTGAGGCTTGGTTTGTATAAGATCATCAGAACACAGAGCTCGTGTTGATGAGTAGGGCTCTAAAGGGCAAACAAATGAATATTATTAGACAACTAAGAGTATCGCTGCATTGTCCAGATACCGGAGGTCTGGAGCTAAGACTCTCAACGGTATCAAGGAACGGTGAGTCTCTAGTTCGGATCAAGAGTGCAGTACTCTGTTCCAGATCTGGCGGCGGAGCGCTCGACCACCCAGAAGCTGGAGACAGGTCGCATGCTGCTGGAGCGACAGAACAAAGAACTGAAGGCCAAGCTGACGGAACTGGAGACAGCCCAAAGGACCAAGACCAAGGCCACCATCTCGGCCCTGGAGTCCAAGTTGGCTAACCTGGAGGAACAACTGGAAGCAGAGGCCAAGTGAGTGTTGGCGACAGTTTAACGAAACAGTTGGTACCAATCAATGTTCACGATCAGGGAGGTTGGAGGTTTAATGTTATGGCCGTCGTTAAGTTCAAAGTGTTATGGAATTTTTCCAAGTTCTACTAAGAAAATAAAGCAAACGTGTTCTAAATCTCAAAACGATAAAATATATATATTTTATTTCTTAAGGCAATTTCAGTTCATTTTTATTTGCTGTAAAATATAAGTGTAATGTAATACAATCACTAGACTTTGAATAATAAACAAAGGTTCAAATATCCGCCGAAGCCAAACATGGGCTCGAATCGAATACGAAGTGCACCAAGATTCGCGAATTTTCGGAAGCTTCACACACCCTGTATTATAGCTTGTTCCCTCGATACTCCGAGGAATCTTCGTTTCAACACTGACCCACTTAACTACCGGCTCAGTGACACTCCAGGGCGGAAATAATCCCTCTCTCTTGACCTTGAGTTTGTTAGACACTGGTACAGTTCCAGCCCACTGTGGGAATCTGGTGGTTTAGCACACTGAGCATATAATAAGGGTGACCTGGCGGTCTAGGGGGGTAAGGTGTCAGACTTCTATGTTGGCGGCCGGGGTTCAATCCTGGTCCCGGCACAGATTTATCTGATTACCAAACCCTTCCTTCACCTCTGACAAGACATCTTGTGAATGTGAGGAATGCCAGGCCTCCACCGTGGTTCGGATTCCAAGTTAAACTGTAGGTCCTCCATTTCATCTCACAATCACCCTACCATTACACATTAGCGTAAGTGCGTATAACCCGAACGGGTAGTAAGACGCGGTGATAATAATAATAATATAATAAGCGTACAGTTTTCAGAAGGACAAGTCTCCATATTTGGGTCACTATCGCTAATGTTAACGCACTAATCTGTAATGAGGGACCATGTTGTGTTCCAGGGAGAGGTTCGCACAACAGAAGATCAACAGGAAGCAGGACAAGAAGCTGAAGGAGCTGATGATGCAGTTGGAGGACGAGAGGAGGCACGCTGATCAGTACAAGGAGCAGGTCGAGAAGGTACGTAGCGCCATCTCGGCATATCTAGATGAGTGGGGACGTAGTTTGGTGGTGTCAAGTTGTGTGATGTGAGTGATTGTGCGCAGGTGAATGGGTGCGTGAAGGTACATAGCGCCATCTCAGCGTATCTAGATGAGTGGGGACGTAGTTTGGTGGTGTCAAGTTGTGTGACGTGAGTGATTGTGCGCAGGTGAACGGACGCGTGAAGGGACTGAAGCGCCAGCTGGACGAAGCGGAGGAGGAGATCAGTAGAGAGAAGGCCCAGAAGCGCAAGGCCCAGCGGGAGATGGAGGACATGTTGGAGAGCCAGGAGACGATGACCCGCGAGATCTCCAACCTCAAGAACAAGCTCAGGTACTGACCCTGTGTTGTCCCAAACCTGCCTACCTTTAGTATTTTAAACTTCATTCTCATCGTTTGTTTGTTTGTTTGATGAAATTTAGTTTATGGAAGAGCTTAAAAATTAAAAACTCTTATTATTCAGATGTGAGTTGCTATTTTGTTGACAATAATCGCCTTTTCCTTTTGCAAAGGCTAAAAATGATCAAATTTACTAGTTATTTCGTCTTTCCTCGTCTCTCTTACATTCACTGTCCTTGTCACTTCTACACCCCATAGCAGGTCTCTCACACACCTGTAGAACAACTCTCCCTGCTGTCCTCTTTACTCCGTACACCTCTACTAGTCCTTACCCTCTTCCTGGTCATTTCCATCACTACTCACTTTGCCATGATAGATATCATTCCTCTTGCTGAGCCTATCAACAACTGTTGACAGACAGAGCACGTTGAGTGTTAAAATACCCCCTGATGATAGATTGGACCAGTAGTACCTGCTGGAGCAAAGAGAGGGACTTATTACCTAGTGTTACTCATTTTATCTATAACTGTCTTGTCTCCTTGCAGTCTTTACAAACACAACACACACATCTTAGCCAGACACAGGCCTGGATCTGAATCCATGACTAGCATAGTTGAATATTAAATATGTTCTGGGGTCTGATTGCGGTGTTTTAAACCACTTTTAATCACCCTAATATCCATTGTTTTGTTGAACACTGGTATCTTGAGTGTCCTTGCTGTCGTGTGACCTTGTGGTGTGATCTGTGTCACTCAGGCGCGGGGGCTCGGGTCCGGGTATCGGACTCAGCGCCCGTCTCGGCGGTGGGACCAAGCGCGGCTCCATTCCTATGGGCGGGGAAGACTCTATGAACGCCGACGATTCGGTCGACGGGGAGGAGACACCCAATTGAACGCCTGGTCCGATCGTCTCGTACTTCCTCGCGTGATGAGCACATGTGCCACAAAAATTGTGTATTTTTTATGATTTTTTTTTAAGAATTTTATGAAATCATGTAAATTTTCTGTCTAGGCAGATCGTTTTTATATCGACAAATCACATAATTTTGTATGTATTATATATATATTTATATATATGTTGTCTTTCAACCTGGAATTGGGGATAATATCCCAGAATCATTAGGTAAACAGGGGAAATGTTCCATTTGACTCTTGTCTAAGGAGCCATATTTGTTCGAATTACATTCCTTGTAACAAGAACTTGCTTCAGGCAGAAGTAACTTATGTTTGTACATTACGAACATACTCTGCCTAAAATACACTACCAAGGTCACTGGAACATACCAGTTGAAAAGCAGGAGCTCATTGTGATTATAAATCTTCTTACCGGTGGGCCCGCTTTTAACAAACATTTCACTAAAAATATACGGAGTATGTTTTGTGAGTTTTAGAATACATCTGTACAATATAATTGTAAAACCAGGATACCAAGCAGTCGCAACCACCCATTTTTATATCTGAACTCGTCACAACCTTTTCATTTTGGAGACACTGATTGGTACCTGTGCTTTTGGTTAAAAGTGGTCCCATCTAATTATATTTAGAGATTTAGATGGACTAGCCTTCTTTTGACAAGTGGAGAAAATTTGTATAGTTTTTTTTTGCGCGTGTATTTTTAGGTAAAATAATAATAATATGTGGTGATTGGTTTGCAACGCTTGTGAGAAGTATATCCTATTTATAACAATGTGGAGACTTTTGTTTTTCTGTAGTGCCTAAATTACTTAGATACGACTAATACAAACCCTGAGTACTTAGTTTGTTAATTTGTAATTTAAAGAATATTATAATATTTGAATTTATTATGTAGTTTTGTTCTTGGCACAGGTTAGTGTGTTAGTGTGCATGAATTGTTTTTGTAAGTTGTGAATGAGTGTATGTATGGAATGTACTTTTTTTAAAAAAAATTTCAACAATGAGAGGGTCACTACTTGAACTTTGACCTTTCAAATGTCCAATAAACAACTTTTACTGAGTCTTTGCTTTCTGTTTTAAGAATACTAGGTGTTAGAAAACTGGCGCCAAGAAGCCGTGTCCAAACCGAGATTTTCAATATTTAATAATATGAATCGCTGCTTATTAATATATTGACTCCAAATCAAATTCCATGTTTTGGAAATTTTATTTTGAATTTAGAGACTGATTTGAATTTTTCAAATATTGAAATTTTATTTGGAAGAAGGTACAGGAGAGAGAGATAGAAACATTTAAAAGGGGACGAACACAAAATGGCTGTTACAGTGAAAAGAAGAACACGGTTCACACTTTACACTGCTGCCAATGGACAAAGAGGTAATGGCTGCCTCTAGAAGAAAATCGACCATCACCGCCCAATTCCCCGACCTTGGTCTCATTCTATCAGAATTCATCTGGAGGGGGGGATTTGTGACACAACTTCCTAAAAGAGGAAACCAAAACACTGAAGAAAGAAAAAGGGAAATAGGAACCATGACAGGATCTTGGCGGCCATATTGATGGTTTAGTAGCGGGTGAGGGCCTCTCGGAGAGTTTTATGCGTCCTCAAACTAAGAAAAGTGTATTCTATTGAGGCTCCCCGGGTGCTCAAACCGGGACAGGCGCTAGAGGCGGAGCGTGAGCCCCCCCCTCCTTGTTCAAATTCAATGGTGGTGGAACCTTATTTGTCTAGGGGAAGTAAATTAGCAGAAAAAGTTTTTAGAGGGCTGTTGACCCCAAGCCAAATGTTTGGAAATTGGATTCCTCTGGAACAGAAGTCTTTGACCTGTGGTAACATTTTTTGTGGCCCACCGTTTCGTGAAATATATACGATTATTCCATGAGAATAAATGACAAATATTTTAAATAATCAACTAATAAAATAAAAATGTATTTTATAATAAAACAAACTATTGCCCAATCAATGGCTTGTAAATGTATGACAATACAGTGTACAGTGATAGTGATGTAAAGTAAGTGATAGTGATGGAAGACAACCCGAAAGGAGGTAGGTTAGGATTAGATAAGGACAGACACACTTTTCTTTTCATATGAAAAGAGAATATTACTGAATATTTAAAACGTGTAAATGTGGGTGACCTGGCGGTCTAGGGGGGTAAGGTGTCAGACTTCTGTGGTGGCGGCCGGGGTTCAATCCTCGGTCCCGGCACAGATCTATCTGATTACCAAACCCTTCCTTCATCTCTGACAAGACATCTTGTGAATGTGGGGAATGCCAGGCCTCCACCGTGGTTCGGATTCCACGTTAAACTGTAGGTCCTCCATTTCATCTCACAATCACCCTACCATTACACATTAGCGTAAGTGCGTACAACCTGAACGGGTAGTAAGACGCGGTGCTAATAATAATAATAATGTAAATGTGGAAGTGTAGGAAGAAATGGATAGAGAAGTGTTTGTTCCTATCTAGACCTAACCTAACTATCCTTCCAGGTTGGCTTCTTACACTATCACTTACATTATTGTACAGTGTTTATATAAATGATTTCTGTTTTTTACCTGAAGAAACGTATTATGTTTTAATACAAATGACAACTCTAGTAGTCGGACAAATGACGCTACTCCCTGCTATGTAACAGAAAATATACTTGACGAGAAATCCTAATCCCTGGTGTGAGTATAAGAATGAGCTGATACAAATATTGCAGGCCCACGAGAGACAAACTCTGGCCCTCGGACGTAAAAAGGTTGAGGACCCCTGAATGCTATTTTTCAGAATATCAGCCGCGGTGAAACCAATCCGGAGAGGGGGGGCAAGTTTATTCCACTAAGGGAAGGGGGACGCATTCTTTCCAAGGGCCCCGGGTTTTTACATTTAAAAAAACAATCTTTTGGTCGTGTTTGCAAAAGAAAAGCAATCTATGAAATTATTGTGTAATTGAACACTGAAATATTAATCGTATGGTAATATACTTAGATTTAAATTGAGCTTGATTCACTGCCCTACTCTTGCCGAGTTTAAGTTCCCATCACTTGTAAACGAAAGGCCAGACTGGGCTGGAATATTGAAGTGATTGTAACACGAGCCAGAAGTTGCTCACTCATATATTTGGTTCTTGGGCTCACCACCACGGCACCAATAGTTCCCCTCGCACTGTGGGTGTGTCTGTACCTGGGGCACTTACTGTAACCGTCTGACGGGTTTTGTTCTGACTTTATATCCAGTTATCATATGGTCATAGCTCTCGGAGGAATAGACATTTTCAATCTATCTCTAAAATTAAGGAAAGATCACTAACAAATAAGATTAGAAAATTTTAAATTTTCTAAAAATGAGAATTATCTATTATGTTGAAACTGTGCATCCAAAGAATTTCATGTGGTTATCAAAATAACGTGTATGTTATTCTGAGAAAGATGATATTTTATTCCAAACAACAAGAGACTAATAACGTGTGATTGTGGCTTTACATTATTATGTGTAATATTGACACAACCTTAGGTCAAGAAATGGCGGAAAAAACAATTCCTCCGTCACCTAAAGTTAGCGGGGGTTGTCTGTGTCGTAGCGGACATGACCAACATGTCCTGGTGAAGAGGGATCACAACTTAACCTAAATACGAGTGATCAGCTTTACATCTAACAACATAAAGTCCAACAAACAATAAATACAAGTATCAGATAAATAAGACGATATTTATTTTATCTTCAAACTCAACAATTCACCAATCGGACCAACTTGATATAATATTGTTCTCTTGGTAATTGCTTGGTCTTCTGTTAGGAGGTTGCGTTGCTCAGTCCACTCTCGCTCTCTGTTCCCAGGTCATATTGAACTTAAACCGAGGAGTTGCTTATTTGAACACCTTGTAATATGCGATGGTGGCTTCAACGAATAATTCAAATACTTTATTTATTCTGCAAACTTTAAAACAAGAGATTCTATTTGATAACAAATTGCGTTATGTTAGAACGTGAGCTGATGGTTTGTTTTATTACATTAAATACTGAAAGTAGAGCTTTAAAGAAGTCGATTTAATAAACCGAAAAATTCCTATTCACCAAAAGAAACTGTAAAAGTTATTAAAGTCAGAACTTTTTTTTTATTGAATGTTGTGGGAGAATCTTAAAGTTTCTTCAAGAGAACATTTAATTTAAAACATGGAGCGTTTCCAGTAGACGATTGGCGGACTTGTCACTAGACTTGCGAACCTGGTCTCTGGGGACATTGCGGTTGCCTGAAACAAGGGGTAAAGTGGTCAAGTTGACTTTGGGAAATGTTTAATAGGTATGTATACAAGTCGCGGAAACATGAACCGTTGATCTAAACTTACCGAAGAAGCGGGGAAATGTAACTGCCCTTCGTCCTCATAATCCTTGACGCTGCTGCCCTGGATAACATAACAAACATTTCATTTGTAGATCTTCACACGCAAATAGCAATATTTACGCTGTAAGGGAGGAAGTTGTTTGATTTATTTCGGAATAACGTTAAGAAACGAGCCTAAATGTTCAAGGCCTACCAAACAACCGGCCGACCTGGGACCCACATACTCTATACTATGACATGTTTTGATCACGCTATTGGGTAAGAAGGGATGAGGTAGATACAATTTAGAGGGACTCCTCTGTGCACATATGACTGACCTCCCTGCAAACTACACCAGAACAACATGAATCTGCACGTGTTTGATGTGTACTTACAACATTTTAACAAACTGATATTTTCACAGTGAAATACTCAAAGCAATATTTTTTATTAAATTGTATAAATAAAAATTCAACCAGATATTTAGAGTGTTAACTAAATGTAGCACAGTTTTTCTATTCCAAATAATGTTAAACCATGCGCCTATGACTGCTCAAGGTGATGTGTACCTGGCAGGGATAGCTGGCACAAGGCGTTCTCCTCTCCTCTAGTTCCTGGTACTCTCTGGTTTCTCTGGGATCAGGACTGTACCAATCCCTGTCCCTCGGTTGTAGCGAACCACGCTCCCAGGAGGTGGAGGGGTACACTTGGGTGTCTAGAAGCCGAGACATGTCGGACTCGTACATAGAAACTGTGGCTTCCTTCGAGCGATTCTTCTCGGCTGTCCGCGAGATGTTAAAGTTCATAGGGGCATCCCCGAATACCTTCTTCAGATACTCGAGAGGGTCAAGTATCGTCTCGGAGAGGGGCAAGTGCTCGGGGAGGGTCTCCGGGGAACTGGGACTTGTAGTCTCGTGGCATTCACTCTGTCTTGTCTGTGTGGCGGTGGTTTGTTGAGGGTTTGTGTGGTTGCCTCTCTGGCTGGAGACTGGAGGATCCTTGCTGTGACTGAAACACGAGTAGATGGAGACTGGAGGATCCTTGCTGTGACTGAAACACGAGTAGATGGAGACTGGAGGATCCTTGCTGTGACTGAAACACGAGTAGATGGAGACTGGAGGATCCTTGCTGTGACTGAAACGAGTAGATGACACTACTCCAAAGAAGGATAACTACTTCTCAACACATGTTCCA
>CABEEJ010004592.1:29899-61916 GCA_901482245.1 Timema douglasi
GTCGTTTCTAAACTAGATTCGCAGTTAGGACTCGGCGCTTCATCATATTCTTCTTCCTAAAAAAACAAACATTTTTATCTCTCTTAAGTCATTTTAAAAAAGTTGTTTGTGAGTAGAGCATGCATGCCGGAATACCACACCACCATATCATGCCCTTATCATTTCGATACTTCAATGTTCCTAGAGATCTTAATATTAGCATCACAACAGATCGGCCATGTTGACTACTTCAACATTAGTAAAAACCATATTATTATTAGCACCGCGTCTTACTACCCGTTCGGGTTATACGCACTTACGCTAATGTGTAATGGTAGGGTGATTGTGAGATGAAATGGAGGACCTACAGTTTAACGTGGAATCCGAACCACGGTGGAGGCCTGGCATTCCCCACATTCACAAGATGTCTTGTCAGAGGTGAAGGAAGGGTTTGGTAATCAGATAAATCTTTACTGCGACCAAGGATTGAACCCCGGTCACCTGACACCTTACCCCCTAGACCGCCAGATCACCTGAAGTTTTTATAGAAATGACGTGAGGTCATGACAGCAATGTTAAATAATAGTTGTACATATTTATTAAATTTTCAGTGTTACGGATACAAACTTGCCGATACGATTGTAAAAATTATACTATTACATTAAAACAATATAAAGTGGTTTTTATCTCTTACCTCGATTCATGATTGACGAGTGTTGACCCCGCCTGAACAAACCAGTGACCACCTGCGTCAACAGAACACACATTTGATAAACATGAGTATTTTTTATTTTTAATGCACTCCAAATAATTAGAAAGTTTAAGTTATATCTTTAAATAAAGAAGGAATAGCCATTTAACTCTTTTATATTTTAAAGAGTACTAAAAGTTAAATGATTTTGCAGGCATTTTCTGTTAACTAATGTCTATCACTCTATTTAATTAACTTATATGAAACATTTGCTTTTTTCAAAATTTGGCGACCTTTGCATTTTTGGGAGTCAAACTAGGACACTATAAACACATCTTGAAAAATCTTGAGTTATATTCTCGTTTTATCGGTTATCTGAGAGATATGCAATGGGAAGCAGCTATAGCTTCTTGAACAACCAAATAAACGGCTCATAGAAATCTATTTTGGTGGATATGTTTAAAAACATCGATCATTAAAATGTTGGATTCCCACTTACCGGGTTGGATAACCTCCCCTTTGTGACCCAGTGTTTCCTCGGTGCATTGCCAGTTAGGTTCCGTATGGTCAAGGGGTGGTTCGACTAAAACAAATTACAAGGTAAGGGGTAGAAATCATCATCCCTTAAGATAAATACGATAATGGATTGTATGGATATAATATGTTGTCCAATAACTTTATATTCAAAGTTTATATCAACACGTTATTTGCAACACAGATATTAGTCGCTAATATTATGACTTACAAGCTAAACTAGCTCAGGGTCAGCCAACATGTTGAACTAACCTAAAGGTCGAGATTCAACTATTTTAACCAGAAGCCAAGTGCATTGTGGGTGGTTTTGTGTTCACTCTTAAAGTGTGGTTCCTAATAGTTACTCTCCTGACCTCTATTCGATTAGGGCCGGTGTTAATGACACACATGTGTGTAGTAACACATACAAAGTAAGCGCCCGGACAGGGATTGGAGGTTCTGGATAGCTCGGCGGGTGGAGTGCTTGGCGCGCAAGGCCGGACAAATCTCTGTTTGGGTGTTATCTCCCCCCTAGATTTACACAACCACTCAATCAAAATGTCATGACCTGCTTCGGTGGCCACATGGTCTTAAGTCACTCTTTACATAGACTGGATTGACGAGATCGGGGTTTTTGAGTACTGGTCGGTTGTTTTATCCTAAATAGTTTTATACTCTACCTCTCCACAAATGTGGATACACTTTTATCTAAATTAAACCTTCCTCATCCATAATATAGTCAATTATTAGCCTACATATGCGTTGGATCCTGGCGCTAAAAATAAAATAAAAAATAATGTAATTTCAAAAGATTTGTTTGTTTTAGGTCTAATCAGTTTGAAATGATGTTTTTAGTCGACCAATACTTACTGATTCTTCTCTTCCAGAGGCAAACTTTTGGACAGCTTTCTCAAACTTGGACGTACGCTTTCGAAAGTTTGGCTTATTTGCTTTCTGAAAATAAATACGCTTACTTTTGAATCCCCAACAATAAACAATAAGTTCTTGATTAATAACAACATGTAAGCCGTATATTGTTGAATTACGAGTCTAGTCTTGTTGAGTGGATGTGAACCGTAGACTTGTCAGGAGAAACACAATAGCACGGTGAATGCGGTCGGAATGAGATATTTAAGAAATGTTTGTGGAAAAACTCGTGTGGACAGTCAGTAGGGGCTTAATAAGAGAAACATAAAGAGTTTTAATAATAAAAGAGCTTGTACAACTCGATGTATGGATGTTGTTGAAGCGAAGGGAGAATGCAAGGATAGGGAAGTGTGGATAAAGTTAACTAGGATGGATTAAGTACGGCGTTGTTTTTTGAGCTATATTCACAGTTTCTTGCCTACCTGGTAAGGAAACAGCGTAATTAGGTATGTATGTATTAAATTTATTAAAATGATACTTGTCTGAACAATGTTGAGGCGATTTTTTCATATCTAAATTTAGTATGACATGAGACTAAACAAATGAATGATAAAAATTGAACAAAATAGGCCTATATAACATTTAGATAACCTAAAAGTTTTCTACAGAGAATGCACACACTAACCGAAAAAACAACTTTCATAGAGGCTTTATATTATCTTAATTTAATTGGTTTAAATAACAAAAGCAATCCATTACAGAAAAAAATTACCTCCAATATAAGGCCACATAAAATAAGGGAATGCATAAAAAATATTTTAGTTAAATCTAGTGATTAAAACTCTAAACGCATAGCCCCATTTCACAATAAAGAATCAACATAAGCTGAACCAAATAAAATAAGCCACTTACTTCTATATTTTCTTCAGTAATCTTCCTGTGTATTTTTTTCCTAAACTTACAATATCTTTTTTCACGTGTTCGCTGTAAAGGTGAAACACTCATCCTGTTAATTCTTGTTGGAAAATAATTATAAACGTATGTTTAAAATAGGCGCCATGATTCTTTACGCATCACAACAGTATTTTTCAATTAGCCAACATATTTTAAATATTTTACCTTTATGGAGTTGCTTATTGCCAAATCCTGCCACTAACAAGCAGCACTTAAAACAATATCACCTGTTAGCAAGGTCTAAGGTATGCGGGTCTGAAAACTATTTAATTCCACTGATCACACATTGAAGCCGTATAGCGCTAGTATCTCCGCATATTAGCACGCGTACAATTTAAATGTCGTTGAGAAAATTTACCTACTATGTTTAAATTTAATGGTTTTAGGTAGTATTGTGAATATTTATAATAATTAAAATTATAAAGAAAGGAGTTAATTATTAAAATGAATATCCATTATAATTGACTGCTCGTGATTTTTAAAGAATTTAAATTTACTTTGTTATTCAAAGAACATATTCTTTTTATTAAATTTATATTGGTTAAGTGTTGGGGTGGGGTGGGAAGGGATTTTAGGGGTCATCCATAAACCACATGACGCTGTTGGAGAGTGGGGTGGAGGTAGATATGGGTGATGAATAATTGACTGATTTTTTCGCCTATACCATATGATCACCGCTACTCCCAGTAACTCGATCTCAAAAGTATCGGTGATTGAGATATCAGTGCTCGGAGATACTCCATAATCGTATCGGATGGCAACAGTTACTTGAGCTACGGAGCTAGTATTGCTTCTTCTAAACACTAGAGTAAATACGCGCTTCATGGCTTTTGTTATTCTTTTATTTTCTACTAGATAATTGAGAATATACCTTATGGCCTGGCATGCTTTACGTGTTATTTATATTTAAAACACTTGATCTTGTAGAGCTCATTTTTCAAAAATGGTATCAGATTGCTACGTAAAAATGACTTTGATGGTTTAAATGTTTAATTCCCATACGTTTTCAATACAAAATATTTGTTGTTAAGAACAAAATCGAAAAGCTTGCTTACTAAGCAAATCACATTTCGGATTCTTTTTAAAAGTAGGCTACGAAAAAAATTCATGTATTATTTTTCGGTGATCCTATCCCCAAAATAGCAAAAATGATAAATTAAAATAAGTACAAAATAGAATATATATAAATAAACCTTAATATTTACTATGCGTTGGTGATCTTAATTATCCTATTGTTATGTACAAAATGATACGGAAAATGAATATAGTTTATTTGTAAATCACAATCTATAAATTTTAATCTCAAAAGTTCCAATGTAAGTACAATCTACCGTTTTCAACAGTAAGAATCTTAAAAACTAGTTTACAAACGTCTCCAAGCAACATAAAACAAATGCTTTCCAATGCCAACTTGAGTTCTGTCTCTAACACCTATAGTCTAATCTAAATTTTATTTGCTTCTAATATATGTATAGTTCATCTACTATTAAATGCACGGTATTTAAAATAAAATAACCCTACAATTATATAATATATTATGACCTGTATTCCCCAAAAACATTTTCTAAACCAATCGCCATTATGTTATGTTCATTTTTAATATCACATAAATTTTAATTGTAGTAAAACAGATCACTAAATAAATTACACATTTACAAGAGTTTATCATATTACGTCAAATTAGTTTTAATATTGGTATTCAATCTTAACATAATGTTTGTTAGACCACTAATTTTTCCAAATTGCATAACATTTCACTATAAAATATTAAATAACATTTCCCCCCCTCTTTTTATCAACTGTATGAAACATCTTTAAACACATACTTTTGTATTGACTGTACATTAGTCAGGCAACACAAACCTGAGATTAGGTAGCTGTATGTCGATTGTCAATGTCAGTGCCGACAGGAAGAGTTTATGTTAAACTTTTAAATATCGAATTCCATTGCAAGCCGCCAAACACTCGAGTAATTAGTTTCCTCTCAACCGATACTCATGGGACTATTCGAGTAAATACTAAATACCCAGTGCTCAATACTCATAAATACTCGCCTACTCGGACAGCAGCTAAATACTAGCTTTGACCGTGGTTGGAAAGTGAAAAAATATAGGTCCATCAAGACACTGTGAATACAGGTCACAGTGAAAAATCACTGGTATAAATCACCGATATTTTAAAATCCCAGTCACTGTATTAACTGATATCGTAAAATCACTGTTTCGCCCATCTCTAGGTGGAAGAGAGGGTGCATCATAGTGTTAAGTGACACAGATATTATACGTACTAATGTTTAAAAAATATTATTTTCATGTTTTTACCGTTAATAAACATATTTATAAATAACTTCTGATTCTGAGATTCTAAGTTGTATTGAATGTGAGTTCCTCTCTTACTGCTACAAAGACTTTCCTATGAAATAATGATATTTACTCTTGTGTGGACAGCTACATGGTACAGGAAGGGGGTAGGGTTGTAAGGTTGAGTGAAGGAGGGAGAAAAGTAAGAAAAGCCGTTGTGTGCTTTATGGATAACCCCTTATACACACTGTATTATTTAAATGGATAAACTATCATTATAGATAAACAGTATTAAAAGCTGAGGACCTTGGGCAGATATGTTACGACATATGAGGGAATTCGTGTTTGAATCCTAACGGGTAACACTCTCAATAATTTGTTTAAAGGAAATATAATTTATACTTTATTTAATGTTTTGATAACTCTTAACTAGTACACAGAGGCACTACATGTTATAAATACCTTATAATACAAATATTGTTTTCCAGGGTAATCAGGACCGCCCTTTGAACTATATTTTTACACGACTGATGCCACTTATCGGTCGCTGACTCACGCCATCAAGTGGTTTTGAAATTTTATTTTAAAACTATACCACGGGATATTCAGTTTGTGCAGTTGGCTGTATTTTTGTAGCTATCTGAGAAGAGGATAATAATCCGTGAGTCTTGTTGTTGTGGTGGTGTGTAAACATGACATTGTGACTAGTAAAAGGGACTTTGAGACTGAGAGTGTTGTGATGAAAATTGCGAGAATCTTAAAAACAGGTTAAAAAATAAGTGATAGTGCTGTCATTAAATCCTTGTTTAAGCTGTTAAAGCTCTAAAATATTGAAGTAATGAGCTTTTTCTCTACACATCAAATTAGTAAAAAAGTAACTCAGAAGTAAATAAGTGTGAGTAATTTCTTGGTTCTTGGAAGAAAATCAACATTTATTTTCCTCTTAAACGATTCTTATTGTCCTATTTATTTTGTGGTTAGTTGACTTTATCTTTGCTTCTGAACTGCTTGTTAACCATATTTTTAGGGAATTTTTTTCAAATAAATATTTTTAACTTATTGTTTTATGCACATTTGCGTACTAATAGAATACAGAATCTCAAGTTCAATCGGTTAAATGTTATTTGCTACTCTGATGCTGTTCAGGTATTAGACGCTTGGTAGAGAGCGCTCTGGGCGGCCGGTGTTGGTAGCTAGCCAATCAAGGAATGACGTCACTCTAACGTATCCGGACGGTGCGCCACTCGCACAACCGGACCGAGCCACGAAGCTGACCACACCGATCTGGGTGTAGTTGGAACTCCTGTCACCCTGGGTGTAGTTGGTGGCTCTGTTCACCACGAGGGGCCCACCACTGTCACCCTGTGGAACCATTAATGACTTGTTTATAGAGCCAACAGAGCAATGTTTCAAATTGTCTCAATATTCCACAACTACTGTCAAGATAATCATAAGAGATATTATTGTGTTCCAATTTTGAATATTTAATAGTGACGTAGGAACGCGGTAAGGACAGTTTAGACCCAAAACAATATTTTTTTGCTGTCAAACTCTCCTTCCAACCGCACTCTTACAGTATTTACTTTCTAAAATCTGGAGGAATTTCAACTGATCCATTTTTAAGGGCACTATATCTCTAGGAAGCATAAAATGATGTTTTTCTCTACATATAGATTCTTTAAACTCCAGCTGAAAGTGGAGGAGTGGGAGAGAGAAGAGGTGGCCCATAGCCCTCACCACTCACCCGGCAAGTGCTCCTCTGCTCAGTTCCTCTAGCACAGACAGTAGAGGAGATCACCACCCCTGGCACGTAGCTCTCAGCACACTCCGAGTTGGTCAGGATTGTTAGGTTGACGAAGTTCAGCTCGTCAGAGATGCTCGTTGCATCTGCAGGGGAAGCTATGTTAATAACGTCAAGCTAATTGTTGTTACATGACCATGTAATTATATTACACCTGTTAATAAAGAGGTTACCCCTGGTCCAGCCAAGTGCCTCAAGATCAAAATCACACATGATCGACTCACTGTCCAAGGTTCTTCCCCAGCCGCTGACCAGGGCTGTACGATTCTCGAAGGTCATGTTGACCTCTGAGGGGCTTGGCAGATTGACGGGGAAGATGAAAGCTGAAACGAGTAGTTAGATCAACATCACAGGCCTGTCGACCAGGACATTATCACATCAGAGTCTCTAGATGTCACCTGATTGACAGTTGTGTTACTGTCCGGTAGAGAGTACCGCTCTCCTCTATGAGGTCACACGTCGACCAATCACACACCTTGAAGAGGATCGTTTATTTCATCATAGCCACCTGTTCCCATATTGAGACAACACCTGGTTAGATCAGCCGGGACTATTGCAGAATATGACTGATGATGAGGAAGCTCTCACCAGTTACGGTGTGACCTAGTTCTGTTAGGGGTCATCTCTTCCCAAACACTCACGTGAGGGAGGGACGCTGGTTGGAAGTTTGATCAGGGATATGTCATTGTTGAGGGTGGTGTCATTGTAGTCCTCGTGGACCAGGAACTGTCTGGAGGTGAAGGACTTCCTTCCCTCTTCATCAGCTCTCAGGTTCTGTGAACCCAGACGTACGGTCGCCGTCTCAGCACTGGAACAGAAACCTTGAAACTCTGACGAACATAGTCTGTGAACAATAACACCGTTCACCAGATGTCACTGTCAGAACCTTTCATCTTGACATGATATCCAGACAAGTGTGGAGTGCTCCTGTGTGTCCCTACCCCTGGGTGCAGTGAGCGGCGGTGAGCACCCACTCACTGGAGATGAGGGACCCCCCGCAGAATGACCTCTTGTCCAGGTAAAGGGCGGCCTGATGAGGGAATTGACCCCGGTTTGCCTGTTGACCGTTGACGATCTTAGATGTCTGGTACTTGGAGAAAGGTCCTTCAAACAAATGAAGGTGAAATTGTTTGAAACTTGCCAATACAATAAACTTGCACGTTCCCGAATCTCCAACAAATGAAGGTGAGATTGTTTGAAACTTGCCAGTACAATCAACTTGCACGTTCCCGAATCTCCAACAAATGAAGGCGAGATTGTTTGAAACTTGCCAGTACAATCAACTTGCACGTTCCCGAATCTCCAACAAATGAAGGCGAGATTGTTTGAAACTTGCCAGTACAATCAACTTGCACGTTCCCGAATCTCCAACAAATGAAGGCGAGATTGTTTGAAACTTGCCAGTACAATCAACTTGCACGTTTCTGAATCTCCAACAAATGAAGGTGAGATTGTTTGAAACTTGCCAATACAATCAACTTGCACCTTTCTGAATCTCCAACAAATGAAGGTGAGATTGTTTGAAACTTGCCAGTACAATCAACTTGCACGTTCCTGAATCTCCAACAAATGAAGGTGAGATTGTTTGAAACTTGCCAATACAATCAACTTGCACGTTCCCGAATCTCCAACAAATGAAGGTGAGATTGTTTGAAACTTGCCAGTACAATCAACTTGCACGTTTCTGAATCTCCAACAAATGAAGGTGAGATTGTTTGAAACTTGCCAATACAATCAACTTGCACATTCCCGAATCTCCAACAAATGAAGGTGAGATTGTTTGAAACTTGCCAGTACAATCAACTTGCACGTTCATGAATCTCCAACAAATGAAGGTGAGATTGTTTGAAACTTGCCAATACAATCAACTTGCACGTTTCTGAATCTCCAAAAAATGAAGGTGAGATTGTTTGAAACTTGCCAATACAATCAACTTGCACGTTCCTGAATCTCCAACAAATCTCTTACGCTTTTGCATTTGTCAGACAGTTATCTGAAATTACGGAAACTGGACCAATCTCTGAGTTTCAGTACTTGTCTGCTTGAATAGCAACATAACGCCGGAGGAACTTGACGGCCATTCTAACTAGATGTCAGCTCTCTCCATTGTTTGACAGATCTCAGTAAGCCCAGCTCAATAGAATTAACGTGAAACATAAACGATTTCGTTCATATTCGACCGCGTGAGCACCTCTGTGATATTGGAAAATACCTCTCTCTACATACATTGGACACATACCGTTACCATCCAGGATCCTGATCAAGGCTGTGGGCTCACTGAGGACCAGTTCCACAATCTACAATACACAAGACACATTTCACCCCCCCTTGCATGTTTCAAGCAAAGATTTGTACCACTAATCGATAATCTAAGTGAAATAAAACGATAAGTGGGTGTAATAAGCACTTGACAAAGTATTAGGATAACAATATTACCTGATATATTACAAGTGTCACAATAAATGCGCATGCCATTTCGATGATTATTTGATGGAAGTATTTAAAAGTTGTAACTCTCTCTGATTCCTTCGTGAAACCTACAGATATATTTCACTTGTCCAGTGATTTCCAAGATATTGATTTGTAGCTGAGCCAGGATAATTAGCAACTCTAATACTTTAATATTTTGTTGACTAGTTTTATACACTGCTCAGGTGTTGGGACCGATTGTCAGGTAATTAGGTTAATGGCCACGGCACCCGGCTTATCGAATATTGGTTCATCCTGTGAATTATTCATAACTTCACCCGCACGATACCAGGTGATACTAGCAGTCATATGGAGATAGGGCATGACCCGTGCGTGAGCTGGCTATGAATTCAGCGACTGATGTAGAGGAGACAGACGCATCGACATCAACATGGAACCAAGGGATGTTTTACCCATTCTGTCCTTATGTCTGTCTGTCTGTGTCCTGGGCAGTTAGAGGAGTTCAACCCAACTTGATATTTAGATGTTGTGTGGTCGTAGTCAAACGATAAATCTTATTTTAAATATAGTTCTACACGAAATAACTTAAACAAAATAATAGTTGTCACAAAGGGTAGATTTTATTTGTGGAACAAGTATAGAGTACACGTTTAAACAAAATGAGCCCAACAGGCCCTCGCTCCACTCCCGGAGAGAGGAGTCTAGAAATTGGCGATGTGGATGCCGGTGTTGGCGCTGATCCAGCTGAGGAAAGACGTCACTCGGGCGTAACCGGAAGGAGCACCACTGGCACATCCGGCGCTGGAACCAAAACTGACGACTCCTATCTGCTGAGGGAATCCCCCATGGGAGACGACCAGTGGTCCACCACTGTCACCCTGGAACGTTAGACAACAATATTACTCAGCTGGTCTCTTGGAGATTAGAGGACATGTTCTTGATAACAGTACAACCACCTTGAGCTTATGTTATTGTTTAAATGAGCTTTAAGATTGTCATAAAGAGACCCTCAAACAGCCAGTATTACAACAGTAATCCCCTGGAGACCCTCAGTCAGCCAGTATTACAACAGTAATCCCCTGGAGACCCTCAGTCAGCCAGTATTACAACAGTAATCCCCTGGAGACCCTCAGTCAGCCAGTATTACAACAGTAATCCCCTGGAGACCCTCAGTCAGCCAGTATTACAACAGTAATCCCCTGGAGACCCTCAGTCAGCCAGTATAACAACAGCAATCCCCTGGACACCCTCAGCCAGTGTCCCGACACTACTCTCAGAAGGCTCTAAGTGCTCCTGACCAAGATAGACTGTGCCTCACATTGCAAGTGCTCCTGCCGTTGGCTCCCAGAGAGCAGATGGTCGAGGTGACGATGACAGCGGTACCGTAAGTCCTGGCGCACACTGTGTTGGTGATGATATTCAGGTTCACGAAGTTGAGGTTGGGGCTGATTCCAGAGGAGGCTGGAACAAATCAACAAGTCACTCTCAGCAACCTGTGATACCCCCACCCAATCCGCGAACGATAAAAGTATACTTTTATGGATTGGAGGGAGAAAAATAGTTTTTATGATCTTATAATAATCCCTTTGTAAAAATATTGCAATCCCCTCTTGGTTGTCGTATCATTCAAAAGTGTAACTGGCTGGGATAGAACTCAGGACCAATGACTCGAGGAACTATGACTGTAAGTAGATGAAGTCAAAGCAAGATATTGGTTCAGTCAAGGTCAACTCACTATCAGACACTCGGCCCCATCCGGAAACGACCACAGCATCTCCGGCGAAGGTGTTGCTGGCCTGGGAGTGGCTTGGTAGGCGCACCAACTGGATGAAGGCTGGAATGTGAACATAACACTCCGGGTGAGTATTAACAACTACTCAACTACTACTGTATTCGGTACATCAGGTTGGGGTGCTGATCAAAATAACTACATTGGCCTGAACCGGGCAAGATTGCATTAAAAATAACTCGATAGCCAACTGAGACTCGACTATTCCTGATGGGAGAATGTTTGAATGGAGAAAGAGTTAATGTCTCGACAAGGTAGAAGTTAATCAATTGAGGGGCTGGCGAAGATACTGACCGTTGAGGGCGACTTCAGAGGGCAATCTGATGAGGGAGATGTCGTTGTTGAGGTTGGAAGGGTTGTAGCTGGCGTGGTTGACCAGGTTCCTGGTAGCAACGGTCACTTTACCGGCTTCCACAGCGTTCAAGTTCTGGGCGCCGAGGTGAACAGTCACAGTGTCGATCCTACAAGGACAAGCACATCAGATAAGATGATACATTGATACAACCAATAAACCTGATAAAGAGAATCTACCCCTTGAACTGATATCATTTGTAGAAAAATTGCAATTAATTTAATAATCGAGCAAAGCAATTCTGTGGGCTTATTAATGTTTGTAAATACCCACCTCAAGGTACAATGGGCAGCTGTCAGCACCCATGTGGTCGAAATGAGGGATCCTCCACAGAACGACCTCCCATCGAGGTAAAGGGCAGCCTGGTAGGGGAACTGACCCCGACTGGCCTGTTCACCGTTGGTGATCCTGGACCCCGGGTACTTAGGGGCACCCTCTGAAGAACAGAAATATAAGATCAGCGTTTCATGATTCATATCAGGAGCACAGAGGCACGAAGAGGTGTGAACATTTACAAGGGAAAGTAAATGTTCTAATAAAGCCCTGGAGTGAGGAACGGAATTAGAACAGTAGCTTGGCTCGTTGTTGCCCTGAGCTGGTCGCGTTTTGTCTTCTAATTGGATAATTTTATTCGGTTAGGGTTGGATTCTTTGTCACTGAGATGGACGTCAGTAGTTGAGATAGAGAGGCTGCAATGAGTGTCTGACTTGAGGGGACTATTAGAACTAGGGGCACAAATAATACTTTGTACTCACTTGTTTGGCAAGCGGATTAAGAAGTCCTTCCATAATATACACAACATATTCTTTATACATTAAAATACAAGGAACTGTGACTATTAATATAGTGAAAGTACAATATAGCTGATGATCTCTAGATGACCATCTTACAAACGAGAATGAACTAATCTTAGTTCCCTTCTTGATATTACTATCCTCCATATCACTATGTTCTCATTCCCTGATACTTTGTTCTACATCTCGCGAGGGGAGTGACCAGGTTCAGAAACGAAGGATACTTGATATCTTACCCAATTCTGGCATTGTCATGATCACCGGCTCCAGAGCCAGGAGTTCACCATCTCCCGAGGGAGCGGCCTGGAACAAGACAGGGGAGTTTTGCCGTCAAACACAATCCGTGCAACGCAACATTCGTCCCAAAACTCGCTCCTCTCTTGAGATTAGAGAGAACAATACATTAGTTTTTCTTCTGCGCATGTTCTCAACTTATCCAAACAAACCAGCTGAGATACAAGATTAGAACAGATTCACACGATCGACTAAATATGTGCCCTCCGTTAACCCTGGGAGGTAGAAAGCTTACCTGATATGGTTACACTATGACTCAACTGACTGGGCCATAGTGTAATCAGTCAAGGTAAGAAGAGTGATACTCTCCAGAGTCTGAGTGAAACCTAGTTCTAGCTTTCCTCACCAGAGCCGCGGCGACGAACAGACAAGACAGAAGAAGGACCCTCATGTTTCTGCAGACAACAAGTGTTGTACGAGGGGGCTCCTGTCCTGTATATGTACCCCAGACAGTGCGTGGGCCGAATACGTCAAACAACTCGAGTGGTTCTCGAAGAGGGAGGCTATCAGATGATGAAGCAAAACACATTGTCTCGCGGACACAAAGGTGAGACCGGCTATCGGACTTTAATGGATCTCACGTCTCCCAAATGGTCAAAAATAGACGAGATAAGCGCGGATTAATTACAAAAACACCTGCGGTTATTACCCGTCTCGATTGCGAGCGGCGAGTTTGCAATCACATTAGCTGATAACACGACTGTTCACCTATCATCATACATTATTATTATTATTGATTAAATGATAAGCACGGGTTCGTTCACTTGAAATATTGTAGACTTTTTCAGGTACCAGTTTGATTGTTTATGGATAAAAGTTAAATAAACTGCTTACAACGATAATTGAGCTTACGTTTAGCAAGAAGTGCTCAGTAATAAACTTCATGTCATGAAGTAAACAGAATTGGTGGACATAATTGATACATTTTTGTAGATATTATATTTAATATGACCAGGTTACAAATAGTTTGTAGTTACAAGTACTTTAAGATTATTTAAATCAGAAGTTATATCTATGATTATAGTCTGGTTTAATTGGTAGAATTTAGTAAAATATCAAAGTGCACACAATAATGATAGACTTGATGCGCGCTCAGAGACTAACTGGATATTCCCGCGGATAAAATGAGATCAAGTGTTTTAATTGCTCTCTAAAAACAAATACAAATCTATCTTTTCTCAAAGAGCAAACTGGGATGTAAAGCGCACGTTTATAAGATTTTGATTCGATTTAACTTTAGCCTGATGTCAGAAAACGTTAATGATGTTTGCTCTGAGCAGCTTTTCGTTGGTCTGTATTATGCACGCAAGCACAGGTCGTGAATAGAAACGAATATCCCTCCACCCTCCCCCCGTTATTTTGGGAATTGCTTCGTCTACAACCAGAATAGAACCAATTAAACAAAAAACATATGCCTATGATAAAGATATTTTTTTTGCCACCAATCCCATATAGCTCCAGGGCTGCTCAATCCCATATAGCCCCAGGGCTGCTCAATCCCATATAGCCCCAGGGCTGCTCAATCCCATGTAGCTCCAGGGCTGCTCAATTCCATATAGATCCAGGGCTGCTCAATCCCAAGGGGCTCGAGGACTGCTCAATCCCATGTAGCTCCAGGGCTGCTCAATCCCATGTAGCTCCAGGGCTGCTCAATCCCATATAGCTCCAGGGCTGCTCTATCCCAAGTGGCTCGAGGGCTGCTCAATCCCATGTGGCTCCAGGGCTGCTCAATCCCAAGTGGCTCGAGGACTGCTCAATCCCATGTGGCTCGAGGGCTGCTCAATCCCATGTAGCTCCAGGGCTGCTCAATCCCATGTAGCTCCAGGGCTGCTCAATCCCATATAGATCCAGGGCTGCTCAATCCCAAGGGGCTCGAGGACTGCTCAATTCCATGTAGCTCCAGGGCTGCTCAATCCTATATAGCTCCAGGGCTGCTCAATCCCATATAGCTCCAGGGCTGCTCAATCCCATGTGGCTCCAGGGCTGCTCAATCCCATGTAGCTCCAGGGCTGCTCAATCCCATGTGGCTCGAGGACTGCTCAATCCCATGTAGATCCAGGGCTGCTCAATCCCATGTAGCTCTAAGGCTGCTCAATCCCAAGTGGCTCGAGGACTGCTCAATCCCATGTAGCTCCAGGGCTGCTCAATCCCATATAGCTCCAGGGCTGCTCAATCCCAAGTGGCTCGAGGACTGCTCAATCCCATGTAGCTCCAGGGCTGCTCAATCCCAAGTGGCTCGAGGACTGCTCAATCCCATGTAGCTCCAGGGCTGCTCAATTCAATTTTGGGAACATGTAAAATTAATAAAATTACACTTTTACAAAATTGCAATATCTTGTATTAGTGATTATTATTATTATCATCATCATCAGCATCGCGTCTTACTACCCGTTCGGGTTGTACGCACCTACGCTAATGTGTAATGGTAGAGTGATTGTGAGATGAAATGGAGGACCTACAGTTTAACGTGGAATCCGAACCACGGTGGAGGCCTGGCATTCCCCACATTCACAAGATGTCTTGTCAGAGGTGAAGGAAGGGTTTGGTAATCAGATAAATCTGTGCCGGGACCGAGGATTGAACCCCGGACCCCCAGCACACAAGTCTGACACCTTACCCCTAGACCGTTGTATTAGTCCAGGGCCGTAAATACCACCGGGGCAGAGAGGCACTGCCCAAGAGTCCCCGAGTGAGGAGGATTTTTTTTTAAATTTCGAAAGCAGACCAAAACTTTGATTAAACGCATATCGTCTCAATATACTTACCTCTCGCTGTTTTCCAAAGTGTATTGTAATGCTATTGTATTTGGTATGTGATTTCATTCGCCCAGTGTAACTGTAAAGAATAATTTGCAATTTAAATTTATAAATATTTTACCTTAGTTACATTGCACGATTTTATATTAAATTCATTTTATTTTCCTGGCCTATTGGTCGTGTCCTGGTTTGCAAACATCAGTGGTTCTGTATAATCTCATGTAGTAAGTCATCAGGGTTGTGGTTCGGAGCACACATGATTTTTTAAAGATCTTTAATAGATATTTAAAATGTAAAATTACCAATTACTGTTTTCGCCTTTTTAAATAGAATGACCCATGGCAAGTAATGATAATGTTTTTCACCCCCTAATATAGTCAAAAAGTCATGGATGACGTGTTTTGTTCTTAAAATTAATGTATGTAAGATTTCCTTTTGATACTTCAACCGTGAAAAATCACGCGCTTTTAGAAGTATTGTCAAAGTCTTGCACCATTAAACTTATATTTTTTCTTACAAAATTCAACTCCGTAGTGTTTACCAAAAAAGCAAGTGACTCTAGCTCCCTCTACCCAATCGGAAGCTAGCCTTCACAACACCGGTCGCCAGGACTCTTTCTATTAGTTGGTTTTGACACTGGTGACAAGGGGTCCAAGAGGCAAGGGGTAGGTCATATAAGTCGCCTGTGCGTATGAATCCATTACAGTGGACAGCAATACACAATAACTTTGTAATAAAAGATAACTCGGTAAAATATCAAAGGCAGTAATACAAAATACTAACAGTGCCGGTAGCATAAATCTAGAGAACGTTGTAATAAATCATGCCATGATCTAAATAAATCGTGTGCAAATTTAAAGGTCTTACTTATTTCAAGAAATATCACTATAATTGGCGCTCGATCACGGGGCTATAAATACCAATCTTAGATCGTACCATTTTAATCTCTACTCATTATAACTTTTCATTCGATTTTAATTATTATTTGGACTATTTAGAATTAAAAAAGGTTCTTCTAACTTTTTATTAAAAAAATATAAGGGTTTTATTTTGATTTTATTTAGTATATCAGTTCTCAAAGACTGTAAACTCTACAGATAAATTGTGTTGTCAACAAAGCAGCGTTTTGAATAAATACATATTAGTTATTGTACAAGGGAATTTTGTATAAATAATAAAATTGTAGTTGTTACAAAGTTGCCAATGGATGGTTGTGCGCTTGTAATTTTTTCCAAGCATTTAATCAGTATTGTTGTGTGAAATGTAAGAGAAGGGGAAGAATAACCATCATTATTACTCTTGTGATACTTCCAAGTTCGATATTAAGTTTGAAAGTATCACACGACGTGATATAACCGCCACTGCCATAAGAACAGACGATATATCTGCTAGTGCCATCTTGTAAGCACGACTGAACAGAGCTGATGTTATCCTCAAGACTGGGCCCAGCTGACACTTCACGCAGTCTGCGGCGGGAAAACGTATAACTGAATCAGCTCTCACGTTTTGAGAACTAATCGATACAAATAAATTAAAGTTTTTATCAAATTAAATGTTTATTGTGTCAAATATTAATATAATTTACAAGTTCAGTTACACACCAGTTTACCGTTTGTTGTTGGAGTTAAGCTGTAGTTGTGTTGGACTACACCAGAGGTAAGGACAAGTGCTATCCTGCAGGAAACACTGTTGTGGAAGGTCGGGGTTGAACCACCAATAAGCAGTATTATAGTTATAAAACAAATTAGGTCTACAATTAATTTATTTCTTGAATCGTTGAATCTAGAATATCCTTGAGAAGTCAAATGAAGGGTTTAAGGACTATAAAGGTCGTATTTATTTACATTTAAAATTAAAAATAAATAAATAATCGTTTAAAGTAAACTAATGTAAGTATCTGCATAGTGATATTAACGTGTGACATTGAATGATAGTAATCAAAATATGGCTGACAAACAAGTAAACACTATTGTCTCTGAATGGGCTCTCTGCTGCCACAGTTGAACGTAACAGTTGGCGCTGATACAGTTGATAAACAAGGTGATCTAGTCGGCAATGGAGATCTGAGTGTTGGCGCTGATCCAGCTGAGGAACGAGGTGATCTAGTCAGCAATGGAGATCTGGGTGTTGGCGCTGATACCAGCTGAGGAACGAGGTGATCTAGTCAGCAATGGAGATCTGAGGAACGAGGTGATCTAGTCAGCAATGGAGATCTGAGTGTTAGCGCTGATCCAGTTGAGGAACGAGGTGGTCCTCACATAACCGGAAGGGTTGCCGCTGGCACATCCGGCACTAGACACGAAGCTGACCACTCCAATCTGCAGGTAGCTGCCCTCCTGGGTGATGACCAGTGGTCCACCACTGTCTCCCTGGAACAAGAAGGCATCTACCCCTGTAGAAAGCTAAATGCCACACTCCTTGTACATTCACCTGATTCTAAAACAGGCTGCACTTAGTTATTATATTATACTTCTAAACCCAGAACAGAATATAAAATAAGTCACTTCAATGTAACAAATCTCGGTAAAGATAATGATAGGTTGCGTCCTCAGGGACAATTTGGTTTGGTTTTAGTTCAAATTTGCTCGTGAATTTCAATTAGAGCTGAAATTATGGCCCGTACATTGTCCGGCTCATCCAAACCATCACCAACATTTCCCGAGCAGACCATCTCAAGTTTCCAAGAGAAGATTGGGAGGATCTCAACGCGACACGAGTCTGAGCGAGCTGTACTCACGTTGCAAGTGCTCCTGCCTCCAGCTCCTGAGGCACACACGGTCGAGCCGACGATGACGTCAGTACCATACGTCTGGGCACACACGGCATTGGTGATGATGTTCAGGTCCACAAAGTTTAGCTCGGCGCTGATTCCAGTGGAAGCTGAAATAATAGGGGAGGGGGGACGATTTGTTTGGTCAAATAGTTTGATGTTTTTATATACTTGGCTGGACACAAATTTTTTCACAGCAAGTAAACCAGATGTTATATTTTAGATCACTCAACCGGTGACCTGGCGGTCTAAGGGTAAGGTGTCAGACTTCTGTGCTGGCGTCCGGGGTTCAATCCTCGGTCCCGGCACAGATTTATCTGATTACCAAATCCTTCCTTCACCTCTGACAAGACATCTTGTGAATGTGGAGAAATCAGGCCTCCACCGTGGTTCGGATTCCACGTTAAGTTGTAGGTCTTTCATCTCACAATCACCCTACCATTACACATTAACGTAAGTGCGTATAACCCGAACGGGTAGTAAGACGCGGTGCTAATAATAATAATTACTCAACCAGAAATCAAGACCCTTTAGGCATCTGTAGGATAGCTTAAGGCATGTTCAGTTCAAAGAACACCACCTGGTAAGTAAGACTCACTGTCAGAGGTCCTGCCCCATCCAGAGACTTGCACGGCCTGGTCGGCGAAAGTGTTGCTGGCCTGAGAATGACGGGGAAGAGCAACCACCTGAATGAAAGCTGGAACAGTCAGGGGAATTAACACCTGTATGAAATCTGGAACAGTCAGGGGAATTAACACCTGTATGAAAGCTGGAACAGTCAGGGGAATTAACACCTGTATGAAAGCTGGAACAGTCAGGGGAATTAACACCTGTATGAAAGCTGGAACAGTCAGGGGAATTAACACCTGTATGAAAGCTGGAACAGTCAGGGGAATTAACACCTGTATGAAAGCTGGAACAGTCAGGGGAATTAACACCTGTATGAAAGCTGGAACAGTCAGGGGAATTAACACCTGTATGAAAGCTGGAACAGTCAGGGGAATTAACACCTGTATGAAAGCTGGAACAGTCAGGGGAATTAACACCTGTATGAAAGCTGGAACAGTCAGGGGAATTAACACCTGTATGAAAGCTGGAACAGTCAGGGGAATTAACACCTGTATGAAAGCTGGAACAGTCAGGGGAATTAACACCTGTATGAAAGCTGGAACAGTCAGGGGAATTAACACCTGTATGAAAGCTGGAACAGTCAGGGGAATTAACACCTGTATGAAAGCTGGAACAGTCAGGGGAATTAACACCTGTATGAAAGCTGGAACAGTCAGGGGAATTAACACCTGTATGAAAGCTGGAACAGTCAGGGGAATTAACACCTGTATGAAAGCTGGAACAGTCAGGGGAATTAACACCTGTATGAAAGCTGGAACAGTCAGGGGAATTAACACCTGTATGAAAGCTGGAACAGTCAGGGGAATTAACACCTGTATGAAAGCTGGAACAGTCAGGGGAATTAACACCTGTATGAAAGCTGGAACAGTCAGGGGAATTAACACCTGTATGAAAGCTGGAACAGTCAGGGGAATTAACACCTGTATGAAAGCTGGAACAGTCAGGGGAATTAACACCTGTATGAAAGCTGGAACAGTCAGAGGAATTAACACCTGTATGAAGGCTGCAACAGTCAGAGGAATTAACACCTGGCCACAGAACACTTTTACTGTGTAGCCAACCTGTGATTTAAAATTATCTCGGGTTCATGGTGTAGATGACCCGGTCACTTGAGGTGAGTACCTCCTGACAGCCCCCATTGTACAACAATAACAATTATTACTACACTTCCTTCATCTTCTGTCATCTAGTGGTAAACTTCACATATATAATACCACCAACGGTTGGTTGCTAATGTCCAGTCTCTTCAAATTCTTCAATTCACTTTCAAGCAACCCAATGGTATTGTGTTCATTCATGTCTGTTTAGAGCCACTGTAGGCTAGATGGTATCTATTCAACCCCACCCCCTGTGGGGTTAGTACCTATAACAGTACCACCAATGTTCCAATGGGCAGCTCACCCCCACAGGAAGTGAGTTGCTAATTACAATATAAAGACAAGTAAATCACCAGGGAGCTTTATTGATCTGTTCTCTTCAAGCCCTTCCGACCCCTGTCTCACCAGCATTATCATAGTTAAGCCTAAAGGAAATTACTAAGATGATGCTTGGGTAAAGGCAAGAACAGGCAAAAATTACTTTTATAGCCCAAAGGCAGTTTATTACAATAGATGTTAAAACAGAAAATAATATACAATTTGGTCTGATAGACATAAAGACAAGATTGATTCTCCGTCGTGTCTGACAACACTAAGTTCCATACATTTAAAGAGATAATACGAAGTTCTATAATAACAGAAAACAGTTTCAAATAAGAGAGTTCTATAATTATAAACGTCGCGGCTCAAAGCCTACGCAAGAAAAATTGCTCTAAACATCTCGCTACTCGTAGTACCCAAGGGTACAACACATCTGTCTGCTAACGCAATACGTAAAGACATATCTACTATGTCGTACTAGATAGCAAATACACCTACAAAGAAATAAACGTAACTGTGAACTCATATAATAGCTAAACTTGCTTCTAATCTGTCAGTTAACATAATAAACATAGTAACATTGAACTAACGTCATCTGACCGCTAACACAATTAATAATCAGATACTATTAACTCCGGACAGACGGCTACGTTTAACCATGTTTACAACCCTAGCCTGGAAAATTACTAGTTCGTGGCCAAAGATCAAATATATTCTTTTACGATAACTTACATAATAAATCTCCTGAGGCCCTACATAGTGCCCAAGTGTGCCCTACTTCTAGATGGCATCAAAGAGTGCCGTACCTTGCTAAACATTTGCTTATATCTAGTTCTGCTCAGCAGGGGGGAACATGGGAGGTAACAATGACCTCATAATGTGGTCATGAATAGCCAATCACAATAGCTTATGTCTTCCACGTCGTCTTCACACAGCTCCGTCGAGACAAACAGCCACGGGGGTGGGGGTGACCTCGGGCAAGCGCTCTTCAAATGGATAGTTTAGTCAGCCAAATACTTGACTTAAACTTTGAGTTCCCAAACAGAGTCTATTGCAGTGAGGACGAACAAGGTCGTTCCGTGGCGTGACCGTAGCATTTGTCCGAGAGCCCAGCTTGACTGTAGAATGGTGAGTACACAGACGTTGTTGGTGCTGGGCTAGTCTCTATCCACGGTATTCACAAAGTTCGGAACGAATAGAGGGACAGAGCAGTCGTGGTCTGTACATATATACTTGGCTTTTCCGGGACGAATGTTTTGTCGTTAAGGAATGCGCCACCCTTGATTGAAAATGTCGTTTAAATTTTTTTTTCCTCTTAGGGCTTTCTTAATAAAATTTGCAGTCAGAAATGATATTTGTTTAGGCCTAGTCTGTTGAGTTATTGTGTCTTTTCACGCTAGAGGTCTGTCTGTCTTCTCCTACCCCACAGTGATATGTTTAGTCTCATGGAGGCCTTGCTGTTGTTCTAAGGCGCGGTGGATGTCAATGATTCCTACTCACGGGAACTCTGGCGACTGAACTGGTTGGTTATCAATCATTATTAGAGCTAATCATTATAAATGGTAACATTAACTTATCAGTATTTTGGAATGTACGACTACTGAAGTTCGACACACAGTGTTGCAATGCACAGACATACTAGAGATAGACACAGACATACTAGAGATAGACACAGACATACTAGAGATAGACACAGACATACTAGAGATAGACACAGCCGTGAAAGAGTACTCACAGCCAAGTGTAACGGAAAAAGGCAGTCTCAGCAGGGAGATGTCGTTGTTGAGGTTGTCAGTGTTGTAGCTCGCGTGGTTAACGTGACTCCTCGTTGTGACTGTCACCTTACCGGCCTCCACAGAGTTCAAGTTCTGAGACCCGAGATGGACTGTCGTGGTTCCGATTCTGAACATGCACACAAACACAAACACAATACATGCATAATCAGACACATTGCAATAGCTCGGGGATTCAAACCCTGAACATTTGGATGAGTGAGGACAACTCCACCAACTGTGTGTTCCCATCAAAGCTCATATCTAATATGTTTAACATATTTCACACAAACTCACCTGCACCCGAGCATTCTGTCAGGCAGTGTTAAACAAACAAGGATAATATAGATATATATTTCAAGTGGTTCTAATAGAACTCTTTTCAGAAATATCTCTTTCCACTTTGAGGAGTAAAGTTCGGGACAAATGGAAGAAGATACAAGAAAGAGGGACAGGAAAACATAAAAGGAACAAACACAACATGATTTTTTATAGTGAAAAGAAGAACACAGTTCACACTGCTGCCACTGGACAGAGAGGTATTGGCTGCCCCTCTAAGAATCAATCATTACCGCCCAATCCCCCGGCCTAGGTTTCATTCTATCGGAACTCATCAGGAGGGAGTGGGAAACGCGCAACACAACTTCTCAAAAAGAGGAAACCAAAAAACACAGAAGGGAGAGAAAGGAAATGTATATAGAATGATAGGATCATGTAAAAGGAATTAATAACAAACACAGGAGATGGAAATGGCTCCATTAAATATGGCTAGTCTTAACAACATTAACTGTAGTAGACTATCCCCAATTCAAGAAGGCTAAGTTCATAGATAATAATAATACTTATTTTTGTCTTCCTTATCTGTTGTTTTATTTGAATTTGAAATTATAATTTAATATCAATTGACTAATTATTTGTGTTTTAGTTATTATATAGTTGACTTTACCCATATCAAATTGCTCTGAAGATGATCATTTCCCGGTCCCTGTCCAAGTGACATCTTAAACTAGACGCAAACCCAAGTATGGGTCAACGGGACTGTAAAGTTACCCACACACCCCAAAGTGCAGTGGGCGGCTGATAGCACCCATGTGGTCGAAATGAGGGATCCTCCACAGAAGGACCTCCCATCGAGGTAGAGGGCTGCCTGATAGAGGGAACTGACCCCGACTGGCCTGGTTGCCATTGACGATCCTGGATCCTGGGTACTTGGGGGCACCCTCTGAAGAATAGAGCACAAGGTCAATCATACTCTATATCAGGAGCACAGAGTCATGAAGAGGTGTATATTCTATAGAACAGAGCACAAGGCTAGTCATACTCTATATCATGAAGAGGTGTATATTCTATAGAACGGGCAACAAGGCCAGTCATACTCTATATCAGGAGCACAGAGTCATGAAGAGGTGTATAATTCTATAGAACGGGCAACAAGGCCAGTCATACTTACTTGTTGCTTGCTATATCTACGAACTAGTCTTAACCTGATACATCTAATTATCATAAGCTCCCATTGAATGCCACAGATTAAACTAAATGTAATCCTTTGTTTGTTTCAAGGATGTATATCCTTGGGAACTAAACTTGCATTTGTCTATCTTTTGGCCGGCTCTACCAAGATATCTGAGGTATTAAAGATAGTATCCGTGTGTATCTCACCCAACACTGGCATGTATCTTGTGGCCGGCTCCAGGACTGATATGTCATGGTCGGGGGAGGGGGCGGCCTGAAAATGACAAGGACAATGCTATCAACATTGTCAGTGACAACCCTGATGATCTCATCCCTGACCCTCGATCAAAGTATGATGGAAAATGTAAGCAATTCAAACAAATTAATGTTTATAAACACTAAATTATTATTATTAGAACCGTGTCTTACTACCCGTTCGGGTTATACGCACTTACGCTAATGTGTAATGGTAGGGTGATTGTGAGATGAAATGGAGGACCTACAGTTTAACGTGGAATCCGAACCACGGTGGATGCCTGGCATTCCTCACATTCACAAGATGTCTTGTCAGAGGTGAAGGAAGGGTTTGGTAATCAGATAAATCTTTGCCGGGACCGAGGATTGAACCCCGGCCGCCAGCACAGAAGTCTGACACTTTACCCCCTAGACCGCCAGGTCACCTACACACTAAAACGCTCTACTCATATTGTATACACTCTATACACAAACTCTATACACAAACTATGGTTTAATTAGGAACACAAATTTAAAATATCATTTATCACTACACTACACGAAAATAATTTTCTATCAGAATTGTTTTAGTAATTCTAATAATCATATGAAACATTCTTCAGTTAAAAACTTTGAAACCTTTCACATTTTCAGAAATAAATAAACTACAGACAGACAGACTTGTTCGGGGGCAGACAGAACGTCGAGATCCATCACAATACTGTATCTATATAACAAGCATAGCAGTCCCAGACTGGGGCGTGTTGCGGGACACAGCTATACACACACTATATACTGTGTTTCTGTTACGTGTCTTATTACCAGTCAGGACTAGGCTCAATGTAATCACGTTAGTGGGTAAGAGACGAGGACAATACAATTGAGAGGAAATGTAACCACATTAGAGGTAAGGGAATATGTGAAACCTTCTAGACAACAGACTGCAACTCGAACCCTTGACCCCCCCTGACACGAGCGAACTACACCAGATGAGTCTGACCTTTAATCTGCGTGACCACCACTGTTGATCTAAGGTAACTATTTGATGTCATCTTTTTGAAATCATTAATGTACGTTGAAAATATTTAATAACCAATATTTTACCAAATTCTTTTTGTGAGCTATCGAAATACTTGAAGACGTTTTATCAAATTATCTAAAAAAAATTCCCACAATCAAGAATTTAGAATTATATAAAAATACATCACATGTTGAAATAGTTCTTAGGGTTTTTTCTTGGTTCAAAGTAATGTTGGCTGACAGTAAATTGAAAACTACTATTTTGTATCTGCGTGTGACCGAGTAGAGCGATAAAATATTGCCGGTCACTGCTCTAAGATATCAGCTGTCCTGTCATCACTGTCCTGTCATCACTGTCCTGTCATCACTGTCCTGTCATCACTGTCCTGTCATCACTATCCTGTCTCACTGTCCTGTCATCACTGTCCTATCATCACTGTCCTGTCATCACTGTCCTGTCATCACTGTCCTGTCTCACTGTCCTATTATCACTGTCCTGTCTCACTGTCCTGTCATCACTGTCCTGTCATCACTATCCTGTCTCACTGTCCTGTCATCACTGTCCTATCATCACTGTCCTGTCTCACTGTCCTATCATCACTGTCCTGTCTCACTATCACCCGCCCGCGCACAAAAGTAATTGTAACAAACTCGCGCAATGTAAACGGGATTTTATTTTTATCCTCTTAATTAATGTTTTAATTATTTGATCTATAAGGAGTAAATGTAAATGTAAATGTATTTTTGGATAATTACTATTTAGCGCTCAAAAATTAATAATAGTAGTAATTATCATCTTATCAACATCACAGATAAATATTTTGCACACAATGACTATTTGTTTCAAACTTTTCTCGCTCCTTTAACGCTTTGAAAACAAAAGCACATTAATTTAAAATTACAACTTAAATAAGGTTTTTGATTTATAATTTAAAAAAAAGCTTCTATCAGAGTAAAATCAATTTGATTTTGATTTAAAAATTTAAAATCCTTTCTCATGAACCTCAAGATATTAATGTATTTTTTTTAAAGACCTTAAAAAATCAACATCTCTTTCGTTCAAATGAGTCCATACATCCATGGTTTGGATTGCAATTCTGTCGCTAGTAAGTCGGTCAAATTCGGGTACATTTGCTCTGAATGATAGAAGACAGACAGACAGTTGGAAATGTTACACAATGATGTATCTCACATGGACCGCGGCCACCAGAAGACAGACAGACAGTTGGAAGTACTTCATGTTCTTGCAGGTTTATCAATCAATTCAAGGTTTTCTCGGCAAATACTCTACTGTCATCAGTCGGGGTTCACTTATATAACAACTAAACTGCATACGTCTAGATTAGATCACTCTAGTCCATTGTTTGGACACAATCATAGTTTGAGACTTAACACAATATCATTTTATCTGTTTTCCTTTAATCTATTTATTTGACTAATATTTCAATGTTCCTGATGCTCCCGGGAATATAAACAAGCTCGCAAGACATAACAAATCATTTGGGATTTTATCAGATTAACATTAAATACGGCTTTCAGTCTTAAACTGTGGTGTTAGTTATATATTCTCTAATCGTTAGTAATCATTTATTAACAATAATAAAACAAGTTAAACCTTCAGTTATAGTCAGTTCTAGGTAACCGTGAAATATATCGTGTTTATTTGGTAATCATTGTTTGTATCTTTCCTTTGGCACAAGATGTGTTCAAAACTTCCCCTTTACTCCCCCCAACACTTCCGGTGTATCTATTGTCCAATAAACATAATCTCCCCAACACTTCCGGTCTATTTATTGTCCAATAAACATAATCCACCAGGCTTCGCCCTAGAGACGTAACCTTTTAAACAATAGCAAGTTATAACTGTCCGACCCTAAATTGGGGTGTTTTTGTTGAAAGCTGCAAGGGCCAGAACTGGTCTAGTTAACTTGTTTTGAACTTGGCTAAACAGTTCCTGGTGTGGTCTCTCAAACCAATCTGTGCGTGAGGGTGACTCCAGATTGTGGCCGTGGTGGTATCTCTTCCCTCCATTCCCCACCTCCCTTATTCAGGGGTGTTACTCCTCAAATTATATTACTAAAGCTTGACTCGATCTCCGACCCTCCAAAGGAACCTATCAGGTTGTGTGGTACATATTTATAATTAAAAATCAGGTTATAAAATAAAGTTTTATTTTTATTGAAACAAGAACGAGGCGCTCATCACAACACTCCAATCTATCCAGAAGGATATTATCTTGATGGTGATCTCAGTGGTCTCAGTTGGCGATGGCGATGCCGGTGTTGGCGCTGATCCAGCTGAGGAAGTGCCCGGTCCTAACGTAACCGGAAGGATTGCCGCTGGCACATCCGGCGCCGGACACGAAGCTGACGACTCCGATCTGCAGGTATCCGCTGGCCTGGTTGAGTACAAGAGGACCGCCACTGTCTCCCTGGAACGAGACGATGACAGGGGTGAACAGGGGGTGAACAGGGGGTGAACAGGGGTGGGCAACACGCTCTAGCGTGCCGAAGCGGGCGCTGAGCGAGCTCTACTTACGTTGCAAGTGCTCCTGCCTCCGGCTCCTGAAGCGCAGATGGTCGAGCCGACGATGACAGCAGTGCCGTACGTCTGGGCACACACGGCGTTGGTGATGATGTTCAGGTTGACGAAGTTGAGGTTGTTGCTGACTCCAGTGGCGCCTGTGGATCAGAGCGAGACGTTTAGACAGTCGGGAAATATGTTCCCAATAAAGGATGGCACGATTGTCTCCTAATCCAGGCATAAAATCAACAGTTACATAGTCGAGGTATCAACTCACTGTCAGAATTCCTTCCCCATCCGGACACTTGAGTGGCCACGCCGGCGTAGGTGGTGCTAGCCTGGGAGTGACGGGGCAGATGGACCAGTTGGATGAAAGCTGAAACAAGCCACACCTGGATATGAACACACAACTGTTACTGTGGAGACTACTATCCATGCTCTGACACACACAATATCTGGTTCCATATTCTCTGGGTGAATTGAACACCTGATATGTAAATATGTCACAAACACTTCCTGTGAGCACTAAGATCTAGTCTAACAACGGACCAGGACAATCGACTGACCGTTGAGGGCGACTGCAGAGGGCAACCTCACGAGGGAGATGTCGTTGTTGAGGTTGGAAGGGTTGTAGCTGGCGTGGTTGATGAGGTTCCTGGTGGCGAGGGTCACTCTACCGGACTCCACGGAGTTCAAGCTCTGGGCCCCGAGGTGGGCAGTCACTGTACCTATGCTGTAAAGGACAAGCACCCATCAATATCAGACAATACCTCGAGACAAACGAGACCGACTAGAACCTTCCATCTTAGTTGATGATGGTCATTTGTTGATAAATATAGCAACGCAATATCGCGGTTTGCTGATGATCATGACGACTCACTTCAAGGTGCAGTGGGCGGCTGTCAGAATCCAGGAGGTGGAAATGAGGGATCCTCCACAGAAGGACCTCCCATCGAGGTAGAGGGCTGCCTGGTGAGGGAACTGACCCCGACTGGCCTGGTTGCCATTGACGATCCTGGATCCTGGGTACTTGGGGGCGTCCTCTGAACAAAACAGGACACTTCATTAAGACACACTCATACAGGTAGATATAGCAGCGGTCCTTGGCACGGACCTAGGTGGTTTTATGGTCCAGGACATTTCTGAAACGGTCCGATGTTGTATTTTGGGTTCGAAATTATGTACAAGGAACCATTTCGCTTTCGAAAGGATTAGCAATGGACCAGGTGCCTTTTTGAGGATATTTTGTCTCGTGAGGAATAAACATAGTTTTGATGTGCTATCTTTATTATTAGGCTGTATTTGAGGCGCAGCAGTTTGACAAGTCTGTGTCCTAGATATTTTGTTTCAATGCATTGAATATACTTCAGACTAACAGGTCAGTTAAATAGTTTGTTCATAGCGTTCCCTGTGCTATTCTCTGTGTAGTCTTGTTGGCGTGTTACGTTGCCGACTTAACATTACGGACCTACATTGACTTCTAGAATGTTAAGTTGTGTGAAATATTCCCAGGGCTTGGTCCCCTTTACCTCCAGAGCAGCCGAATCTGTGGTTTGTGCGATCAAAGACTAGAGAGGGTTGTTAAACATTCACTGCGCATCAGACACAACTACTGCGCCTAAAACTGTCAGGAAGAGCGCCCAACCGCCCAAAACGCGGTCAAAACAAGTGTCATACTCAGTTTAAATAAAAAAATAGGTGCTACATTTCCTGCTGCGGATAAAGTTGGGTCCTGCTTCACTTCTAGATCAAGATGAACTCTACATGAGCGATGTGAGTGTTTGCATTAAAACAAGGAACGTGTACTGATACCTATATTAATCACACATCATGGCTGACTATTTGGTTTTTGATCCAAGTGAGTGAAAGTTCCTCTACCAGGAAAGTATGAAACTAGAGAACTTACCAAGTACCGGCATGTACCGTGTGAGCGGCTCCAAGGCCACGATGTCGAGGTCGGAGGAGGGGGCGGCCTGCAAACGACAAGGACAACTATCAACATTGCTCTGCCCTGCTCTGGTTGATGGATCAACACACACTACTGTACCGCCATCATATCATTCATCTACTCAATCTATCCAGCTAATTAGTTGGGGACGTTTTGTTACCATCATCTGTCTTGGTTTTCATTCACTTGGAAAATGGTCAACGTGGATATTTAGAAATATTATAAAAATTTTCTTCAAACTCGGAAATGGTTAAGAACCTTTATAAATACATAGTAATGATTTGATCACTAAACATTTTTTTCCCCATGCATAAAAATAATAACGTGCTTACAGACAAACACATAATTTTAGTTTCGGAATAGAACAGACATCTGTTGTGAATATGGCGAGAAATTTCAACTTGTATAATTTAGAGCAAACATTTCTATTCGACAATTCATATCTAAAGTTATTGTATAGTAAAATATCGACATTTTCTCGTGTGCATGATCGACAGGGTGTATAGTATCAGCCAGTAGGACAGCCTCCCAGCATCTCTGGCCATTGCTGGACCGATATCTTACCAGAGCCGCGACCACCAACAGAGTGTATAGTATCTGCCAGTAGGACAGCCTCCCAACATCTCTGGCCATTGCTGGACCGATATCTTACCAGAGCCGCGACCACCAACAGAGTGTATAGTATCTGCCAGTAGGACAGCCTCCCAACATCTCTGGCCATTGCTGGACCGATATCTTACCAGAGCCGCGACCACCAACAGAGTGTATAGTATCTGACAGTAGGACAGCCTCCCAGCATCTCTGGCCATTGCTGGACCGATATCTTACCAGAGCCGCGACCACCAACAGAGAGGCCAGTACCAAGAACTTCATGTTTCTGCAGATGTAGTCCTCACAACTGATCTGTGGCTCGACTCACACTTGTATTTATACGCCACAAACTCTACTTCAAAATATGTTCTTCAACAAAATAACAGAGTAAGAAACCATTTTAATCTGCTCTTAATGTTGTGATAAGGGGACGCATTGTTTCTTTTCGATCAATCACTTTCGGCTTCCTCTCGAGTTTTGATTGATTATTTAGCGAGACTCAACTAATCACGTGATCGATATTGCAAACAAAGGACAGTCCATATTCTAGGGCGAACACTTCTCAGTGAATACTACTTTCTTTTAATGAAACAAATAGCCCAAATTATTGTTAATGCATTTTAGTGGAGATAGTTCCTCATAGATATCATATTCTGAAAATTGAAAAATGACACCTGGACACGGGAACCGAAACCGGGACCTTCGGCTTAGTACGCCAATGCTCTTACCACTGAGCTATCCAGGATTCGTCCCGTGCCCAGGGTCATTCGTCACTCATAGTTTAAGGCAGAGTCTAAGATGGACGTGCGGAAGTCGAATGGCTGCAAAAATGCCAACTACCGAGTCGCTGATGGCTGCGTTGTCTGATGGCTGTGATCTTTGATAATCACATGTTTATAAGCTGACGACTTCCGCACGTCCATCTTAGACTCTGCCTTAAACTATGAGTGAAGAATGACCATGGGCACGGGACGAATCCTGGATAGCTCAGTGGTAAGAGCATTGGTGTACTAAGCCGAAGGTCCCGGGTTCGGTTCCCGTGTCCAGGTGTCATTTTTCAATTTTCAGAATATGATACTTTCTTTTAGTTCACCGCTAACTTCAGAGCTATACTACCTGCGTACTAACTAGGACTGTACTACCTGCGTACTAACTTCAGAGCTATACTACCTATGTATTAACTAGGACTGTACTACCTGCGTACTAACTAGGGACATTCTTTCTGAAACTACCTGAAGGTTTGTGTGTGTAGTACTGAGATAAAATGAACTGAACCCAGGAACTCCTTTTGGGAAGTTGATTGAAAGTTTTCAAATGAAATAAATGATCGTGTGTGTTAGCTGTCACGAGGAGAGACAGGATTAGGAATGAAGTGGTGAGGAGCATATTAGCTGTCACGAGGAGAGACAGGATTAGGAAATGAAGTGGTGAGGAGCATGTTAGCTGATAACAGCAAGTGTGCAAGTGAGAGTAGAAGAACGGAGACAACTGCTAGTACCTTACACAGAAGACCATCAACGAATATGAAACTATTCCTAAACGCAATGGCCCGGGTCCGTGCCACGGTCTATAACTAGGGCCTGAGTATAGTATGTCTAGGTAGGAATGATACTCCCGGGTTAGTCTGACAATCCCCTCACCACACCGCTTTGAAAGGGGGATTGAAACTCTCACTTTCACCCTCTTTCGAATATTACGGAACAATTTGAAAATTAAATATCTAGTGATCAATTTAATTCGTGTCTAGTTGAGACGTGGTTGTCCTGTGTGACGTCAGTGCGACTTAAGAACGAGTTGAGCTGCGGCAATGACATTGCGCGTAATTAATCAAATTGAAGGCCTCATATCAATAAAACTATCAATTGAAAGATTACTACAGGAAGCCCCGAGACCAAGGTCATCTGACCTCTAGATTAGAATGGTGAGAAACGTGATTGGTTATCAATCAGTTAATCTAACAAATGGCGACTTGTCTAAGGTTGAAGTAAAGATAAACACAAGGCTGTGATGAAACATTGACTACGTTGAAATACCTTATCTGGTTAGTTAGGAGGTTCTAGAGGAGTTCTTGCTGTTGCAACAGCTTCAGACTACTCTGGGATCTTCTAGAGTGAGTTCTAGAGGAGTTCTTGCTGTTGC
>CABEEJ010004593.1:0-41849 GCA_901482245.1 Timema douglasi
CCCTGCGGCTATGTGAGGAACTACACTCTCTACCCAAGAACAAGTTGTGCATCAGAGGTGTGATCCCAAGGACTTGTTATCTGTGATTGTCTTTGTAATGTTATGGACATGACATGTATTACTATTAGAGATTAGAACTCGGCTTGTACCAAGTCAGACTGTAATGTAATTTGACAATTCGCGCTGTAATTTAACATGTAATCTTTCTACCAACAAAAATATCAATTAGAATACGTCTTTATCATTTCGATTAATTTCTCATTTACTTCTATTTTTCAATTTAAAGAATATGATATTTGTCTGCAGCTAATACCGTAACTAAAAAGTGTAATAGCTTTGCTATTTAATCTATTAATATTCCTAGGTTTGTGTTAGTAATAATATACAATTATTATGTAAACTATAAATACCATACCTAAAATTTTCCCAAATAACGTTAAAGATTTTCGCATAAAACAAATTGTAAGCTTCCACTGCAATAAAATATCTTGTGAACCTTTTTGCAGCATATTCATTGTGAATGGTTATTTATTTAGAAAATAGAGAAACACGTTTACAAGTACTGGATTTATATCATCTCTCCTTAGATTGTTATTAATGACTCATTTTTTTAAAAACTGTATCAACCATATTTATTATTTCAAAAATATCACAAGTTAATAACATTATTCTTTTATTTATAGATGGACCTTGTTCTTCCCCGTCCTGGAGTATCTATCGTTAACCTACAAATTGTCTATGGTGCTGTGATTCAGCTGTGGTTTTGACATTTAGCATTAATGAGATTTTTTCTTAAAAAAAACTCTCTTATAAAACATCAAAACAGGTGTTATCTTTTAAAGTTTTTAATTTTGTTAAATTTATTTTAAATTAAATAGACGCGTATCTTTTTTAATTTCCTACCAAAAACTAATACTAAATTAATGTAATTTTGTTTTATTACTACTAAATATTTACGAATATATTAAAGTTATTTATCTTCACTGATAAAATAATTGCATTAATATTTCTACTCTCCCATACAATATAAATTAAGGTTTCACATACCCTTAGTTCAGCTAAATAACCCTAGCTTCTTAGTTGTTGTTTTTTTAAATCCTTAAATGTGGCCTTTATGAATTAGGGGTTATTAGGAAATTGCAAGAGTAACCATTAAAAGCGATTTTGACTCTATTTTTAGTGTTAATTATGAATAAATAAGTTGTATAGGGCTATAGGCCCTATGACTTGTAGAAAAAAGTGATTTATTTGTGTCTGTCTCTGTTAGGGTAAAAAGTCAAAGCGAACGTCAATAGGTAGACCTACTAAGCTTATTTATTTTCAGCATTCACCATGAGAAATTAAGAATAAACAATGTTAGGAACTGAAAATGTATCCCCAGTAGCCTACAAATAGCTAGGATTCAAATTCAACTCTTTGGTCAGAGTCAAACTCGTTGAAGTTTGAACTAACTCTGTCTACTACTATTAGGTATACTTTTTCATTCTGTTTTTTAAAATGTCATTATCCAACAAAAATATTACAAAACGTAATTATTAATCACAATAAGCACACTTTGTTCCCATAAATATAATTAATATGAAACATTATTTTGTGGATTAGACTGTTTACTTTACTCACAGGGGAGCTGGTGGTCTAAGCGTAAGGTATCCGACTTCTGTGCTAGTGGTCCGGGATTAATTCCTCGGTCCCTGCACATATTTATCTGATTACCAAACCCTTCCTTCACCTCTGACAAGACATCTTGTGAATGTGAGGAATGCCAGGCTTCCACCGTGGATTCAGATCCCACGTTAAACTGTAGGTCCTCCATTTCATCCCACAATCACCCTACCACTACACATTAGCGTACGTGCATACAACCCAAACAGGTAGTAAGAAGCAATATTGATAATAATTTACTCACCTACATGAGAAAATTACACATTGCTCATTGCTTGGAACAAATCAACCTACAAACTAACATAAAGTTTCACTCACATAAACTTAATGAGATTCTATAGACGAAACATAAAAAATGTGTTTTTAATAAATGGGGAATGCCAGACCTCCACCGTGGTTCGGATTCCACGTTAAACTTTAGGTCCTTCATTTCATCTCACAATCACCCTACCATTACACATTAGCGTAAGTGCGTATAACCCGAACGGGTAGTAAGACGCGGTGCTAATAATAATAATAATAATTTTAGTTAATGAAATTAATACGTTATTAACCACAAGTTACACAACTGACTGAACCTAACCTTACTAGCCTACCATAAGCATCTAATGCTGGGATCACAATCAACCTTACATAGAATTTGCTTAAGGTTCACTTAACTTAAGAAAACAGATGTGTGATCACAATTCACATAAATTAACGTAACAACTCGAGCCAAATATCTGCATTCTAGAGTATGTAATTTAATTTGTGACTTGTACTATTTGTAAAGTGTTTATGATCTGTGAATGTTTGCTATTTTTTATCGATATAATAATTGTTTATCATTAAACTTTTTTGATAAATCCAACCTTTCTATTTTAGTTTAACCTTAAATCTACTTCAGCTTAATAATAACATGAGTTGTGAAATATAATTATTGTATATAATAGTTGGTCCTAAAACCAACAAATGGATTACTAAATAGCCGTGTAAACGTCTCTCACATAATGATTGGCTGGCTAGATCACGTGATACCCTTCATATAACGTTCTCTTAACGTGAAAGACCTCTCAGGACATCTATTAAGTGAACAGCATTGAGATCGCTTCCATTTAAAAACACTAGGAAAACCTTTACGTTAAGTTAACCTTAAGTGAACTTTAAGTTGATCATGATCCCGGCAAAAGTATCAATATATCCTTGAGCATAGGTGTGTTTACTATTATTAAAAATGCTGTTCCGGTTTGTTTTTGTTATAATTGCACTGTTTTCCAACTAGAATCCAGCTTTTTAAACTTAAATATTCTTTTTTTTTTCATGTCTACAAAGGTTAACTGCGACATCGAGAGATATCCCATAGGGCTGGTTTTGTCTGGACTGCCTCAACTACTTTAAACATAAATAATTATTATATTAATTTAATACTATATTGTTGTTGTTTTTATGAAATTTTAATTAAAAGCCTGAAGTACCAAGACTATATCATTTTTGAACATATTATTATTACATGGCATTAAATTTAAAACCATCCTGATTATTGTTTCTTGGTGAGTGTTTATAATCAAATGTAAAATCATCTGTTTAGTGATCTACTCAAGTATCGAGTGGAGGATAATTTTACAAACGTAAATATATCATAAAGACACCCAGCTATTGTCTAAGTATTGAGAAGAATTTTTATTCATATCATTAGAAAGTAGAAACAGATTTCAATAATGTATTTGAAATGGCCTCAAGATTAAATTAACTAATTACGAAGATATAAATACTTCACCTCACCATTTTGACTTCAATTGAAACATAGCTTTATTGGGATATATATACACACTAGGGGCCTTCATATATTAGTCCTGGGTCACTTACATTTAATTTTCACTAATACGGAAGGGATGCCCACGATATAGAGTTTAAATAATAATAATAATATTTAGCACCGCGTCTTACTACTGTTTGAGTTATACACTTTAGATACTAATTACTCTAATAGATTAGGAATTGGGAAGGTTGAATTAAAAGAATTGAACCCGCATTTGCGTGGAGGCAGAGTGGAAAACCATCTAGGAAACCACCACCCCAGTTCACCCGACCGAGATTCGAACCTCGATCTCCCTGTCCTCAGCAGTCGATCTCAACACAACAAGCGCGTTAGCCAACTACGCCACAGAGGCGGGTATAGAGTTTAAAAGATATATATCCACATCAGTGTGTAAAGAGAGTGAACAACTACCTACTTAGGCTAAACCATCCTTAGTACACCTGCCAATATTTGAACCTGACCTCACTCACTATCACTGGCAGATCAAACAAGGTTGACTCCACAACCTACGTACCCGCTGATGTGGATATATTTTGTCTTAATTTGGCCTATAAAATAGTATGATAAATCTGTTCATATTAATTTGTTCAACATAATTATTACTCAATTTCACTAAACCAAATCTTGACTCGTCAAGGATGTTGATTTGCTTAAAAGAGGATTTTGGGCTAAGTTACAGATGGTAAATCTGTGAAAAATGTATGTCAGTTAGGCCTATTATACAATTTTTTTAATTTATGTATAGGTTAGTGTTTTAAACTCAAATAATAAATTATTTGTTATTGAGGTAAATATAGTATGGTTAAATGTGGGTGTTTGAGTTTATAGTGTAATCTTTGAATTTAAATTATAATTTTGGTAAAATAATGTTCAACATTTTGTTTGAGATTTTTTTTAATCAAGTTTCTCTTTGATCGACTTAGGTTTGATTTAAATTTTCTTCCTTTTTTTTCAGAATGGTGGTTTCAAAATTCTATGTTAAATAATTATGATTACTCTTATTCACAAGATTTACCAAGGTTTCTTGAAAAGAACTCTTATGCTTTGTAAATCAGTACCCTCAAAAATGCAAAGACAAGACCCTACTAATAGAACTGCAGGAATTATTAGTAAGTGTGTTTTAAAATTGCCAAATTTGTATTAATATGCAATATTATCCAATGCTAATAGTTAAAATAAATGGTACGGATCTCCGCATGGACTTACTCACTCTCTTGTTTAAAAATGGAGATATTTACTCAAAACTCATAATATATGTGAAACAAAATAATATATACCATTAAATTCAAGCATAAATTTCATTATATTTATGTAAAAAAAAATTTGAGTCCCGATTAAAATTTTATAATTTTATTTTTAAAGAATTAATGTCCTCATTTGTATGTTTGGGCCAATAAAAAAAATAAAGAACAATATCGGGTTCATAAGGGTCAACACTTTGTTTTAAAATTTCGACTTCCAGATTAAATTTTCAACATTTATTAGGTGTTGTACATCTTCATCACACTGCTATTGAATTCCTCATTTATGAATTCTGACCAATAAAAAGTGTACAAACATTTCTCTTAAGAAGTTTAAGGAAAAATAACAAACTTTTCGAGAGACTTACTTATATTTAATTACTCTATGGCATTGGAAAATTATTGCATGAAAACTTAAGTAGTATATCTTTACAACTAAAGCTCACAAAATTGTATTAATATATTTGCCAATATCTCAGAAACTGTTGGTTTTATAAATATATATTTCATATACAAGTTTTTTATTTTTAATAATACAATTTTGTAATGATAAGTTATTTAGTATCTCAAATAGTTGTGGAGATCCGGAAATTAACTCTTCTGTAAAGTACCCTAAAAGTCATTTTCATGGGAAACTTAAAATAGCCAGTTTATTTATAATCTTAATCAACGCCTAGATACAAATTTTAATCAAAATCTCAGAGCAGACTTTGAAAAAATCTATTTTTTCTCTTTCCACCCTTTATTAAATTACTCTTAATTTTAAGTTTAAATAGACACACAGACAGACAGCATTACAAAGACCACTTTTAAGGGTTTGGGGGGTCATAATACGTCAACATCCATCAACATTTCAGGTTAGATTTTTTTACGTTCACAATACTTTAATGTTCAAAAAGTTAGAAAATATATATATTTGCGTATAGCTTGAAAGTTATTGGTTATATGCTTTGAATAAAATATTTGTATTATAAATAGATCTACATATTTGTAATGATAATTAATTTCATATATTTGGATATATGATAAAAAATGATAATCTACGCATTGGACCGGAGTCTTTAAAGTAATTTTATCGAAATATTGAGAGAAGCCATTTTGTATGGAATATTTATAAAGGTTTAGAAATAAAATTTAATCAAAATTGTTAGAGCTGATTTTGAGAAAATTGACTTTTTCTCTTTTTGCCTTTCAGTAAACTACCCTTAATTTTAGGGTTAGATATTCAATTCCAAAAAACCCTCATGGCAACCCTATGGAAACCCTAGATGCCAAGTCTTAGCCTGATCAGTAAAATAGTTGAGGCTCTAGTTGGAGGTACAGAGTGATAGATATACAGACAAAAATTTGAAAACCACTTTTTCAAATTCGAGGGGTTATAAAACGTCGAGATTCATCAAAATCTCGAGTTTAATCTTGTTTGACGATCACAATACTTTCTCTATCCATAAGATAGCGAGAAAGTAAAAAGGGTTATTCATATGCTAAAATTGTTAATTTTCGTATCTTTCTCTCCCTCTCTCCTTCCCTCCCTCTCAACTCAGGCTCCCAACAGAATGGGAAATTATATCATTCCAAACTGCAAGATTCATCCATAATTCTGTGATTATATCCTATTCCCCTAAATATCTATTTTCTCCACACACTGACGTTTACATATTACAAAAATCAAAATGCTTACCTAATAGCTATTATTAACAACTATACTTTTCACCCCAACTACAATCTTAGCCCCTGGCTACAATAAAAAGTAGTGAGAAGGGATCACACGTTTTATTTGAGTGGCATGGTCCTTCCATGAAGCAAAGTATGGGATTACTAGGTAAGCTCAGCCTGGCGTAGAAGTCAGGGAAGTTGAATACCAAGAAAGTGGGTAGGGCTACAAGGAAAATTTCATAGTGTGAGACCCAAGAAAATTTGTTGGAATACTTATGTCCCAGCTACAATTGGGTCAACCCAGCCATTATTAGGACACCAGCTATCAATAACAACTTCACTTTTCATCCAAGCTGCTATCACATCCCCGGATGCTATCACATCCCCGGCTGCTATTAACAATTTTACTCTCTAGCCCAGTTACAATTGAAGTCCCTGGCTGCTATCACATCCCGGCTGCTATCACATCCCTGGCTGCTATCACATCCCGGCTGCTATCACATCCCTGGCTGCTATTAACAATTTTACTCTCTAGCCCAGTTACAATTGAAGTCCCTGGCTGCTATCACATCCCTGGCTGCTATTAACAATTTTACTCTTCATCCCAGCTACAATTAGAGTCCCTGGCTGCTATCACATCCCCGGCTGCTATTAACAATTTTACTCTTCATCCCAGCTACAATTAGAGTCTCTGGCTGTTATCTTATCTCCGGCTGCTATTAGGTCAAATACAGTATTTAAAAACACACCTACATTATATAAATATAGGAATTTCTGTCTACATAGGCTATATCTAAATGTTGTTTACAACTAAGTTGTCTTGCTAGGCCATTGCTCAAATCATGGACAGTTGCACTTGTACAGATCATTTATTGGTTTCCCATATTCTTTATTTTGGATGTTGATACATTACTTCAAAAACTGCCTCACAATATAGATATTATAAATTGCCCAAACAAGCAACTAGATACATAGCATAACAACATAGCATAGCACAGCATAGCATCATAACAATGTGTCATCTAGGAAAAAATGGTCTCTTAATAGCATAAAGGTGAATATTTTCAAAATAATTGTGACCTCTCCTTTTGTATAGCCTGATTTTTTTTTGGAAGAACATTAGAGAAAATATAAACAGATTTCTTCGTGACAAACATTGATAACATTTAATGTATCATTTGTGTTATTTAATAGGTATTGATAATATTTATTAAAAGTGACAACTTCAGATAAGATCACTTGATGTATGAATATATTAAAATCGTTTTAGTAACTAATTTATACTGTTCTTCCTACCAAAATCATACTAGAGCTAACCCATGGGTGGTGTGATAATGTTTTCACAGCTTGTAAACTAAGATTGATTATTTATGTACATGTTTTGTTATTCTTTCATCTCCTCAAACTTTTGTGCCTGTCTATATGGCATTTTGCCACTTTATATTTTAAAAATGTGTATTAGGTCAAGGCTATATTTTTTTTGTATCACCCGCCTAGGTGGCATAGTTGGCTAACATGCTAGTTTAGTGTAGAGCCAGACTGCCGAGGACGGGGAGATCAAGGTTTGAATCTCGGTCAGGTGAACTGGGGGGTTGGTTTTCCTAAATGTTTTTCTGCTTTCCCTCCACGCAAATGTGGGTTCACTTTCTCTAAATTCAACCTTCCTAATCCCTAACCCATTAGCGTAATTAGTACTTAAGCTTATAACCCAAACAGGTAGTAAGACACAGTGATAAATAGATAAAATAAGTTGAATTAAAATTTGTTTGTAGCACTGTTGGGGGAAGGGAGCTCTTGCATTACATGGAGGGAGGGTGGGCTCATCACACTTTTACATAACACAGATGTTATACTTGAATTATTTAAATTATTATGAAGAAAACATAATATTATGGTATTTTTCATGTTTTTGTCATTATTATTATTATTATTATTATTATTATTATTATTATTATTATTATTATTATTATTATTAGCACCGCGTCTTACTACCCTTTCGGGTTATACGCACTTACGCTAAAGTGTAATGGTAGGGTGATTGTGAGATGAAATGGAGGACCTACAGTTTAACGTGGAATCCGAACCACGGTGGAGGCCTGGTTTTCCTCACATTCACAAGATGTCTTGTCAGAGGTGAAGGAAGGGTTTGGTAATCAGATAAATCTGTGCCGGGACCGAGGATTGAACCCCGGNAGATGTCTTGTCAGAGGTGAAGGAAGGGTTTGGTAATCAGATAAATCTGTGCCGGGACCGAGGATTGAACCCCGGCCGCCAGCACAGAAGTCTGACACCTTACCCCTAGACCACCAGGTCACCTTGTCATTAGTAAACATACTTATAACTTCACTTCTGAATAGTATTAAATCTGATTCCCTCTTTTAGTGTCACAAAAGCCTCCTTATTAAATAATGACATTTACTTTTGATGTGAAAAGCTAAAACACAGGTTGGGGAGGAGGGAGTGGGCCTCAGGCAAAATGTCTACATGGGGTCAAAAAGTTAAAAAAAAAATATGGTTTATGGGTGACCCCTTGTTCAAGTGCTGGTGCTATTAAGGGGCTTTAAGAGGAGCTCATTTCACTGACGATTAGCTGGGATATTAGATTCATGATTATTCTCAAACTAAAAATCACATTGAATTGCAACCATTCTCAATAGACTTGACCGGAATCTCCCCAGAAGTGACACCTCAGACCATATGCCCACTGTAGTGGGTCAAATCACTAGTTCCTCATTTGTTTTTACATCCCAGGATTCACGAAAGTATTTCATCAAAGTATGTGTAACAATCTGATACATGACTCTGTAATCATGTCTAAAGCCAAAGCCTTATAAATTACTTATGTTGCCAAAAATCGAGTTTGGCCCTAAAATCAATATTATAAGCACACTGCTTAGCTTTTTTATATCTATTTACATCAAATAAGGTGCATGTATCTATTGTTGACTTCATCTGTGGGGGGCTCTAATTTGATCCCTTGCGCTGCCTAAATACTTGTTTATAAGTTCTTGTTAATCAGTAACTCTTGGCACTAAGGTTGTGTGCTTAGTGTTGAGTGTTACTGTTCTAAGTTAAATTAGTTTCTAAGTCACTATATTGATTTAACCCTCTGCTTAGAATGTACACATTAAATACTTCATGTAAAACACTATAACATATTTAATGCAATGGTTTTTCATTTACAGTTATCGGTGATGAAATATTGAAAGGACAGGTTCGTGACACCAACTCCCATTTTATAGTCAAGAGGTTGTATGATCTTGGAGTACGAGTCCAGAGGGTGTGTTTAAATAATTTCTAGCAAATCTTATTGATTCTTTAATCAATTCATTTATTTACATTTTAGATTTAATGAAAAGCACTTTTTTATTTTCATGTCTAACCATGCAATATCATATGGCAAAACTTAATAGATAAAAGAAAAAGCACCAGCATTTGCCTGGAAACAAGATGGGAAAATCCTTTTGAAAATCTCCTTGTGGAAAATTACCCTACACTACATCCTGGTGAGATTCAAAACAAGCCTAATCTCAATAACTCGGGACAGAATCAGGGGTGCAAACTACTACAACATTGATTGTATTAAACAATTAAGTCATCATTTAGTACCAGAACTACTTATACATAGTTTTTGTTCTGTTCCATAGTTTATTTTATTTTTTCTAAAATTATGCTTTGTTAAGCTACATTATCCATTTTTCAAATCTAAAAATCTTTAAAACAAAAAAAAAACATTGTTTCTTATTTTTGTTTAATGTCATTATTGTGTTTATGAATGTATATTCATATATCATTGATATTTAACAGAATTATCAATTATTGATACTAAATGTGAAGAAAACTGACCATGGTAAACCGTTTAGATGCTAGAGACAAAACCAAAGCCCAAAATAACTTTTTAGTAGCCTACCGGTGATCATGTGGAATAAAGTAGGCCTACCTTCTTCCACGTAGATAATTGTAACAAAATATACCATTAAAATTGAAAAGAGTTTTAGTAATCTTATAACATCCCTATTAAAATCTCGAGACTTAGTGTTGGGTCGAATCCGTTACTTTACAAATCCAAATCTCCAATTTATCTTCGAATCCTGAATCTAAATGAAAATCTTAGGAAAAAATTATGAACATGAGATAAAAAATAAATATAATAAAATAATACAAAATACAAATAATAATTAAATATTGAATTACTGGTCTGGGACCTGGTTTTTAAGTGCATCATATAATTATCGTTGGTTCTGAACCACTATCAACCAGTATTACAGGCCTAAAACAAATTTCACTTAAAAATATTTTTTTAAGGGTCTAAGTCTTGAATCTCAAATATCCTTATGGGTTTGAGGGCCCATCCCAACTGAAGAACTAACATTTTTAGTTCATAGCACAATACATTTTGTTTACTTTGAGCTAGATAGTAAATTAAAACTGTACAAACATTAAATGAACTAACATTCTCACATTTGTAAGCCATACCCTGATTTTGGTTGGGAGAACAGTAGAGAAATTTCAAATACCTATATTTCTTTGCGGCCAACATTGACAACAATTCACTTTATTAGTGTTATTAAATAGGGAAAAATCTATTAAAAGTTACAGCTGCAAATAACATTACTTGATGTAGAGATATTTTAAAATAGTTTTAATAACTTGAGTAACCAACATCTACCAAAATCAGACCATACCTATCACTGTCCAATTTTTGTAGAAAGGGCCTTTCTTGTTTTGCGATTAGAAAAGTTACTAGCTCTACTTTCACATGTTCACACGTAAAGTCATGTGCTCTGCAGATGTAACATCATTTGACATGGGGGATGAGTTTAAATATTAAGGAACCATTTTAAATAGCAATAATGGTATTAAAATTGAAATAAGGGGAAAAATACAGTCGGGGAAATGCATTATTAATTACTTGGTTAGTAAGTGGTGGACATCTTGTCTGGCTTAAAGGAATGTCAAACTCAGAATATACAAAACAAGAACTTTACTTTTGGTTTCTTATGACGAAAAACATTAGACTGTTTAAAAACAAGATGCTTAGGGAGATATTATTAGGTTCAAAAAGTGAGGAGGATACTGAGAAAGGGAGGAGGTTACATAATGATTAGTTAAATACCCTGTACTCATCACCAGCCATTGTTATGGTAAATCAAATCTCATAGATTAAGGTGGTTAGAAGAGGCACCATAAATGGGAAAATCTAGAACCTTGTTCAGAATATTGACTGGCAAACCCAATTGAAAGACCTAAACAAATATGAGATGATAACATTAGAATAAACCTGGAAGAGATAGGGTGTAATGAGATGGACTTGATAGAACCAGCTCAAGATAGGGATGGGTGGCATGGTTTTGTAAGTGCAGCAATGAACTTTCGAGTTGTTAATGCCATAGAGTAAGTAATACAGTCTTCATGAAGATTGTACTGTAGTTCAAAAAAAGATATATAATTTTCTTAACTCTCTTTATATATATATATTTCTTGCAAAATGTCTTACTCGCTCGGACTATACATATTTAAAAAAATTACATTAATGGGTTGGGAATAAGTAAGATATAATTTAGAAGAAATGTATCCACATTTGTGTTAAGGGATATTGGGAAACTATTAATGAGAAATTACAATCTGTGTACCCAATCGAGATTTAAACCTTAACATTCTTGTGTCTCTGAAAAATTAGACAGTGAGTCTAACATTTAGTCGCACCAGTCCAAGCTACTCTTATTAGTATTTTTAAAAGTGAATCCAAATAGTATGCATGTTATTATTTCAAAAGTAATCCAAACAAATACATATCAATTTCAAATCTACATAATTACTATGGTGACAAAAAGTCAAATGTATTATTAGCTTCTGACAAGAAACAATAAGTCTGCAAGGAGCTGTCGGTTTAAAAAACACTTTGAACTATCAGTGTTAGAAACTATTTAGAATGCCTGAATTTAACCTATAAGGCCAGGGATGGTCACCAACTGTTTTCACTATGAAGATAGTAATGCATGTAACATATGTTTTCAATTATTTCATGAAACGTGTGCAGTAAGAGAAGACACCAAAGCTCTTGAAGGCCTGCAAAAACAGGCAAAGAAAATAAAATTATCAAGCAAAATGACATTTCCAAAACCAGCTATTGGAACAACAGTGAACATTTCAATTTCTAGTGTAGATAGAATTAAAGTTGATGCAAAGAACATTCTGGGGCTGATTTTAGAAGTGACTGATGAAGGTTCTTATAAATAAGGTATTTTAAACGGTACAATCATCTGTCTTTTCTCAAGAAATCAAACAAGTCAGCAGTTCCAAAACTTTCTGAATGGCATATCAACCCAACAATATCTGTAGTATGAATATTTACTATCTTGGTACATGTTTAATGGTGTCCAGGGATATAATAACACATACTACTGCATGGATGCACTGGCTTTAAGCTTGAATTAGTGTTGCCCCCACCGTCCCCCCTTCTCCTCTTACTGGTTAAATCGGTTTAAGTTTTAGTTGGACCTGGTCGTAATATATGTATAAGATTTTATGAGGCCCTATCTTTTTAAGACCTTAATTTGCTTGTCTTGTTTAGCTTTTCATGTCTTACCACCGGGAATAATTTCACGTACCACAGTTTAGGAACCGCTGAAAGAAGTGATTATAAAGAATCATTTTTAAAAGCAGAGGACATTCAAAATAAAGAAATATGTCTCAGAGAAGCAAGCAGAATAGAATTCCATACTTGTGGGCAGGAGTAAGGTCACTGTTCTTCCAAGTAGAAATATTCAAATTAAAAGTTCAAATGCAACAAAAACAACATAGAAGGCAATTCAAAGTGTCATTTGTCTCTTTCGTGCACCAACAAATGAACTGTGATTATGTTTAAATTTTTCATACTTGCAGTTTTTATTTATTTTTTATGTTTATCATTAAATATTTTAATCGTATATAATCTATTAGCTTTATCACATAAATATTATCATTCTACTTCATATGATTTTAATTTACACAGTTTTACATTTTTCTTACAGAAGAGACATTTAATTCAGTAGTGGCTTCATTTTTTAAAACTTTTTTATGTACTTCAATTAAATGTAATTAAATTGTAATAGGTTGTCATTACCTTTTTTTATTTGCATCATTCTCTATAAATATCAAGATACATCGGGCTTTGCCCGAAACTGGTAGACCAATTATGATTTTAATTCGGCACCTGCCTGTAACACACATAAACATGTATGTATGTGTATATATATACACACACACACATACATACATACTGTATACACCAAAAATGCTTGATTATAAATACACGCTGATAATAGTTTCATTAGACCTAGGTTTTTTATTTTCTTCTTCCTCTGTGAATCTGCCCCGAGACAAGTGTCAACTGGATGGCTTCCAACTTCTTCAGTCCTAAGCATCTTCTTTCATGCTTTTATAACTTCTTCCTTTCTTGATATTTGTTAGCATTCCAAACCTTTACTTCAAAACATTACCTTCCACGTTTTAATTAAGTGAAAATAATAGTTTACAATACAATGGGTACATCAAACAGACTAAACTAAATGAGGGAACTTGTACGAAACTCAAGGACCCCGCGTGGTGGCCTGAGGGCCCAAGTTTGACCCTAAGCGGCAAAAGCCACCAGACAGTGATTTTGCTAGCTCTCCTTAGACTCGTTAGTTATCAAATGGCACTCCCCACATTAAATCTGGGACTTGCAGATTTAGTCTATACAATAAGAGAACAAGGTCCAAAGTTGCACGTTCTGGCTCATGACAGGGTGTAACTAAATGCCAGGAAATGGATGAACATCCTACTAGAAGTATAAGATTATAGGTTTTTTTTTAATTCTACGAGATTATATAATTTAAATTTATTGTTCAAACCTCTAAATGTCAACCTAGTCAGATAATTTGTTGTCTCTTTTTCTGACCCTGATCGGAATAAAATTGCCCTATGCCTTTAATTTTAAAATAAAATTATTTTAATGTTTTTTTATTGGAATGAATGAGAAGACTTACTATTTTAACGTCCCTATCCTACTTCGGACATAACTGTGTAAGGTTACTGGCTTTATCTGGGTGCCCAGTAGCCAACCCTACTACAGCAATAACGTGGCACCGTAGGGACTTGCATGGTTAGGATGTACCCCGAGCGGTAGGTGTTGGGATGGATGGTTTGTGGAGAATGAGACTTGCAAGTTAGTCCAATAAGATATATTTATTAATCTAGTCAGATACTAAACTACTACATGAGTAACTGGATAGACCTCCCGTGACGAGGGAGCAGGCACGATAACGGTCCCACAACCTTTTAGTAGACCCACGATTGACTCTTCGGCGGGGTGAACCACCAAATTACATTTTATATTGTCATTTCGTCAGCCATGCCTGATATTGTCACTCATGTCCTCAGCATGGCTTCCAATATTCAACAACCATGTGGTGTTATCACACACAAACTTGCTGATCTCGACTTTCACCAGCCAGGAAGGTCCATTGGTCGCACCGTGCTCGCTCGTCAACAGGATGCAAGCTATATGAGCTATATGCCACACTCAGCAGGATAGAAACTCAATACTCTTGACTTCCAAGGAAATGTACAAGCGTGGGTTAACCTCCTGCCAGAATAATCCTTAAAATAATTATGCTCTTACACTTTCAAATTATAAATCTAAAAATTTCCCACCCATAAATTTTCCAAAGTCAAAATGTATTTTCTGCACCAAGCCAACTCATACTTCATTCTTTATAACATTTATACATTCAGTTGGGTTTTAAATTACTGGTCTGGGGCCGGGTTGTTAAGTTCATTATATAAAAAAATTTTGTTCTATTCCACCAACAAGAAGTAGTAATAGCGCTATAAAACAAATGTCCCCTGAAAAATCGGGGAAAAAATTGAAAGATTTTACTCTTGAAATCAACATTTTCTCGAATCTCAAATATTCTTAAGGATTCGAGGACCACATCCCTATTAAATATATCAACTCATTAAGGTATATTTGGTTTATAGATCTCCACAGTTGGTGATGATGAAGCAGCCATTATTGAGGAGGTGCAGGTTTTTTCGCAAAAGTATACCTATGTCATCACAACAGGAGGAATTGGTCCCACACACGATGACATCACATTTGAAGGTGAGGTATTGTTTGCCAATTTTATCATACTTTTTTTTTTAATATGGAACTTAGTGCTCTCAGGGTAAAGTGCTCAGCTCAAGACCTGATGATTATGGGTTCAAACCCAGCTTGAAGTAACAGATTTTTCTAGAGTGATAAAAATCCCAAACACAACTTTCTTCGGAGGAGAAATAAAGCTGTCGGTCTCCTGTTGATTGTTGCATGTAAAAGACCCTGAAAGGTATGGTTAAATACCTTTATTAGCAAAATTGGTAGACCCTTTTCTTTTCCTCTTGCTCAAAGAAATTCTCGTGTGCCGATATAATCAGTCGATTCAGAACGTTAAATCCCTCAGATAAATAAACAAATTAAAAAAAGGTTTCAACGGTCAATTTTGATTTATGTAAACTGGTTTCAGAGTGACAAAGAATGTATGTTCATAATTTGTTTTATGTTCTACATCTTACTAGGTACCTATTAGAGTATTAGGGCTATCTGCATTATTATTAATGGGACAGTGGTGAAGGTATAATTTAGTGCAAATGTTCCCACATTTGTCTAGAGTGAGAGAGAGAAAATATTTTAGAAAAAATCTATATTGTTTCACTCGTCAGAGATTCAAACCTCAATTTCCTCATCACCAGTAGAGTAGACGAGACAAGATTAACGCTTTTTTCCATGTGTAGGCCTACACTGGTATTCCATTATTTCTCCATGTTTATGTATGTGCAATTTTAATTTTTTTTAAACTCATTGTCGGTGACCTGGCGGTCTAGGGGTAAGGTGTCGGACTTCTATGCTGTCGGCCGGGGTTCAATCCTCGGTCCCAGCAAAGATTTATCTGATTACCAAACCCTTCCTTCACCTCTGACAAGACATCTTGTGAATGAATTCCACGTTAAACTGTAGGTCCTCCATTTCATCTCACAATCACCCCACCATTACACATTAGCGTAAGTGCGTATAACCCGAACAGATTGTAAGACGCGGTGATAATAATAATAATTATTATTATTTTTAACTCATCTCTACCTATGAGAGCTATAAAGTTTTTGAGCTTCACTATACAGACCAGAGTTTACACTCATGTTTTGCACTGTAAATGGTCTGAGCAACAATGATATAATTTTGGATTAAAGAATTTATAAATGTGAATACTAAGGATAATTTTATAAATTCTTTAATCTAAAATCATATCTCAGTTTTTAAATAACAGTATCTAAGTGTTAACTTATATTTATTCACTCCTTACTAAAGTTTGATTAGAATGTGTTTTAAAATGTTATACATATACTATAATAATAGATACACACTACATACTAATACACACGAGTGGCTGCGCATTTACTGAGCCACTTTAAAACATGTATAGTTTCTTTATTCGTTTTAGTGTATACCAGACTGCCTCTTTGGTTTAGTGATCAGAGGTCCTGGGTTCGATCCCCAATGCTTTCAAAACTTAAATGTGAAGCAGTGGGTCTAGATCGGGATAAAACTCAGATATATGAGGGCTAATGAGTAGGTATTTCATTTTAAAAGTAGCAACTCTGGTTTAGAAAACTGAGATTAACGAAGGGCTTATTGTGCTGACCACATGACACCCTCTATCTGCAAATGTTGGCACCATCATTGCTAACAGCGGTAGCCGCTCAGTTGGTGTAGCTTGATTGCGGGCTCATACCATGAAGTTTTTTTAGTGTATACTAATCTGCTGTGCTTATCAATTTTACTCTCGTAAGTGATCATTCACAGACTCTAAGGCTCGCAATGAAACTAAATTTCCGCTGACAGGAAGGTCAAGTTTTTTAACTTAGCCAGAGACACTAGTGGTGGTTTCTTCCACATGGGATTTATTACAGTAGTCTTCCCCTCTCCCTCCATATTACGTGCAAGTATATTTCCTCCAGAACTACTCTCATTACTACCCCATAAATCAAGTTGTTAATAATCATGATGTTGAACACATTGATTTTTAAAAAAATGTTAATATAATTAATATTTATTGTTTTTATGTGATGTTTTTTGGATATGGATTATGCATAAAATTATATTTTATAGCAAAATATTTTCTAACTGGTGCTTTTGTGCTTATTGCCTTATATTAATAGGACCTATAATGCCAATGCTATTTAGCTAGTTAATATATCTGTAGGTGACCTGGCGGTCTAGTGGTAAGGTGTCAGACTTCTATGCTGGCGGCCGGGGTTCAATCCTCGGTGCCGACAAAGATTTATCTGATTACCAAACCCTTCCTTCACCTCTGACAAGACATCTTGTGAATGTGGGGAATGCCAGGCCTCCACCGTGGTTCGGATTCCACGTTAAACTGTAGGTCCTCCATTTCATCTCACAATCACCCTACCATTACACATTAGCGTAAGTGCGTATAACCCGAACGGATAGTAAGACGCGGTGCTAATAATAATAATAATAATAATAATAATATAGTTTTGCTATATCCAGAGAGTGTGCGACATGACAAAGTTTTGCTCTTTGTGACCGGTGCAGCACCATACATTGTTAAAGCAGCCAAAGCAATTAAATCATTATACTCGAGAATGATACATATGTAAGTAACTTGCCTCGGTCATGCTTTGCATAGAGGAAGTGAGGGCGAACTTTCCTCAAGTTGACACACTATAATCACCAACAGCTGTTTCCAGCATGTGACCGGGTTAGTTTAGTAAAATGCCTCCATCTTCCTCTATTCTTCCACCACTCTTCCTCCTTTACTTTCTAGCCACGCTTCTCCTCTCACTTAAACACTTTCTGTTATATGATCCTCTCATCTCTTTCTTGGCCTCCCTTGCGGTCTTTTTCCTATATATTTCATTCCAACATTTTCTTTGGCTTCTTCTATTATCTAATGTACTCCCTGTACTCCTACTCTTTCCCGGATAACTTCATTCCTAACCTTATTTCTTTACACCCAAGTGTCACACACAAAGAAGGTATCTGTCCAAGGCTCCATCACTTGGGCAACTCTTTAAATCTCTAGTTCTCGATGTTTCCTTGTCATCGCATACTATTACCACATGTTGGGGCACTTGAATCAAAGCCTGTGTATACTATTGTGACAATTTTTAAACTGTAAAGTCTGTAGCAGATGCTAGGACCATCAAGGTGTCTCACTAATTGTTTTAAAACAATGAAATGAAAGGAAAACTGGTTTACATCAAGTTAAATCGGCTCCTTGACGTTAACCATTAGACATCTTCAGGAGAGAGGCGTGAGTGTCGAAAACATGATAGCTTTGATAAAAAAACACCGGAAGGTGAATTGGAAAATGTGTGAGGTGATATTGGAGGGTTAGTTTCAGAAAACCCAAACTCGGGCTTGAAAGAAACTCATGCTACAAAACTTTGTGCTCCATATCTCAAGTGATGACAGGAAAGGTTTTTATCACTGCTGACATTGAAGAACTAAGATATAGGGATTTATTAATTTCAAGTATACTCCCATTGTTTTTGTAGAAGTAAAAAGTGGCTTTTCAAAAGATAAAAATGTACTGGCTGACAATAGCTGTTCATTTTTCATCAAGAATGTAATAATAGATTTTAAAAAAGTCTTTATTTAGAGTTTTTATTGTCATTTTATAGGTCACTTTTTGTAAATTTTTAGGTCATTCAGGCCCTGATCATAAATAATCTGGTTCAAATTTGTATCTAAATAAAAGCAACAAGAAACATTTTGTCTGCAAACAGCTCAGGAAATTAAATTCCATTGTTGTGATGTAGTTTTCAATTAGGGCCCTCAGATTTCTATCTAAGCTACTCTAACCTGCTTAACCCAGACCTTTAGAAAAATGAGGTCTGATCTCACGTTGATTGCATTGAGGGTGTTGTGTTTTTCCACACTTTAATTTACCCTTATCCAAGTGAAGGGATGGCTGTGCATGTCCTTACACTTCACCTTTCAAACACTTTATTAGGATTTTATAGTTTCAGTACAATTAAACAATAAAGGGAGGATCGAAGGGCAAGGCCTACACAACTTTAGGCTTCAAAGTTCACAATTAAAACACACCATAATACATACTTGTGTAATTTTCAGCCTACATCAGTCCTCTTCTTTGGCAGATGAACCCACCCAAATTTCACACTTTTCGACTGAACACTTTGTTATATAAATATAATACTGAAACAAATAGCCGAAACTATTGTTAATGCATTTTAGTGTGGATAGTCCCTAGTGCCTTAAACTATGAGTGAAGAATTACCATAGGCACGGGACGAATCCTGGATAGCTCAGTGGTAAGAGCATTGGCGTACTAAGCCGAAGGTCCCGGGTTCGATTCCCGTGTCCAGGTGTCATTTTTCAATTTTCAGAATATGACATCTAAGAGGGAATATCCCCACTAAAATGCATTAACAATAGTTTCGGCTATTTGTTTCATGAATATATACAAGATCCTGTACAATTATATATATATAATTGTCGAATGGCTGCTAAATTGCCAACTACCGAGTCGCTAATGGCTGCGTGGTCTGATGGCTGTGATCTCATATAATCACATGTTTATAAGCTGACGACTTCCGCACGTCCATCTTAGACTCTGCCTTAAACTATGAGTGAAGAATGACCATGGGCATGGGACGAATCCTGGATAGCTCAGTGGTAAGAGCATTGGCGTACTAAGTTGAAGGTCCCGGATTCGATTCCCGTGTCCAGGTGTCATTTTTCAATTTTCAGACTATGATATAAATATAATACATTTGATATCTGTATCTATTTCCTTGATCTCATTGTTCTGGTATATTAGGTTCTATCAGATTGTGTTTGTAAAGTCTGTTGTTTCTCCAGCTGTGGCCAAAGCCTTCGGAGAGAGTGTGGCACCCCATCCAGAGCTAGTAAGATTGTGTAAAATGTTTTATAAGACAGACGACCTTAACTCTCCAGCCATGAAGTTAGCTTGTGTAAGTGTTCATTGAGTAAAGTAATGACTATTGATACCACATTTTACTAATACCATAACTTGTGTACCAAAGGAATATAATATGAAGACATTATATAAACACTCTAAAATGTTGTAGGGAAGGGAGATATCCGGGACAATTAACCTTATCAGGAATAAGTAAATTTATTAGCCATGTGCAATGTTCACTTTTTCAATTCAAAGCGAAGTTGAATAAAAAATTTAATTTAAATATTGTATGGTTACATAAATGTATAAATGAAATATTGCTTACAAAATGTAATATTGCAAATATAATTGACATATTTTATCCCAAGCTAATGAATAAAGTTAAAATCACAATTACAATTTAATTTAATTATTTTTTATTTTATGAAGTTTTGCAGGTTTATTAATTTTTAATACCATTAATTATTAATGTAATACATTTGTTTGAAAGTGTATGAAACTATGGATTAAGCACATATTTTTAAGTTCAATAATTAGTGTTTTGATAGTGTTATTTTTTGTGTGTATTGTTTTCAGTAAACTTTTTTTATTTGATTTATCTTTGGTCTTCATTCACCTTGAATTGTTTGATTTAAGCTAAAAAAAATGATTTTTGCTTTGCGATGCAGGTTTTCTTTTCCCCATACAAATTAATAATAAAATATAATAATATGTTTCTCATACATCAAAATAATAGTTTTATTTTCTCTTGCAGGTGCCAAAATCTGCTAAACTTAATTTTGGCTTTGACAGGCAGGGTAAAAGAACATTATATCCGAATGTCAGCATAAAAAATGTCTACATCTTCCCTGGTATCCCACAGCTAATGGAGAAATCATTCTCCATTTTGAGTGAGGTAATTTCAGTAACTTTGAACAGTTTACAAGTACTATAGTTTTTATGGAACACTATTTTGTCATCAAGTTCGTGTATGGGGTGGGGAGGGGGATGTCATTAGTTCAGGTTTGATTCTCCTACCTCTTTATACCGTGTGAGATTATAATCCTCTACTTCCTTCTTAGCAAGGGCCTATTTGCAAATACAAACTTTTTTGCACCCAAAATTAGCAACAGTGACATTTACAAGATTGACAACAATATGCAAAAGTAGATGTAGTAACTTTTATAGCATTTAGATAAAACCTTCTCTATAAAATGTTGACTGTGTCTAATATATTTATTTTAACTAAATTTGCTCAACTCCACTATTTTACTAATTTGAATCTCAAATTCAAATAGCCAATTGACTTTTGAATCCTGAATCTTGGAAAAAATTATGAATATAAGAGGAAACATAAATATAATAAAATAATAGAAAATGTAAATAGTAACTAAATAATGTTAACATTCTTTCTCATAATCCATTCATTATAACATTCATACATTCTAGGAGTGTACAAAGTCCACTTTATATTCAAACCGAAGTCGAATCAAATACCATGAGATATTCCCAAAGCCAAATCAAAGTTTGAATATTTAAAAAAAAAAATTGATGTTAGATAAAATTATAATACTTTGCATAACTATGTAAATTTATGTACTAAACATAATTTAAAAAATCCTGTATTCCAAACGTAGTTAACACATTTCTTCTTAAAATGATAAATTAAGTGACTAGCACAAAATACAATATAATTATTTCAGATTTATTTTTACATTAACACAAATTTGTGATGAAAATAACTGCAGAAAATTTAAAAACAATAACATTAATGTGTGTTTTAACTTAATTTTGTTTGGGGGGTAAGGGGGAGGGGCAAAGTTATTAATTTGATCCTATAATTCTAATTGGTTTTGAACCTCAACAAGCACTAAGCAGTTCAAAATACTACACACATCAATTAACACACTTCATAATTAATTTGAAATGCTCCGGAGGCCGTATGATCTAAGGCGGTGTTTTACAACCAGTGGGTCGTGACCCCCAGGGGGGCCGCAAAGGCTTGATGGAGAGGGTGGGGNTACAACAAATTCAGAGAAAAGTTTATTTTTAAATATAGGTTCTACAATATACACTGCATTAAAGATACAACAATAATTTCAGTGAGAAGGCTGTGCCTGTTTATTTTTTAATAATTTGTCGAATCGTGGTTCTATTTTTGAGAGGTAAATAACCAAATCATTTTCTAATTGGAGTATATTTCTCTTCTTTCACCATTGAAGAGAAAGTTAGTTCACATAGGTAGGATGTGGCGAATTGCTCTAATAATCTCAAAGCTTCCCTTGCCAGCTCTGGATATTCTTCTTTTCTCTTCATCCAGAAGACCTCATTCTTTTTCGAATTAAATTCAATTTTAAGCATGCCGTCAGCTGCAACATCTTTAATATTTTCTTTCATCTTCGTGGTCAGATCAGCAAGTTGTACTGACATATCCAAAAAAAGATTTTGTATCCATCTATGCCCATTGTCAGTGTCAGAGTTCAGTTCTGGAAAGTAACTTAATAATCTGTTTTCCAAATCATGCAAGCTCTTTATCATGCAAGGAATGTGAGAACTTACTACTAACGATTGGTCCCTTGCAATTTCTTCGACAATCTTCTGAACGCAAGGGAAAGAATCATACATCAATTTTTGTAAAGAGGTTGACCACAAACGAAGTTTTGTGAGGAATCTTTTGACTGTATCCTTGGCCGATAGAATATTTTCTCTTCTTTTCCTTGGAGGCTCTTCTTTAAAATATTTAGGTGGTTAAAAAATCAGTGAGAAATGATAATTTCAATAGCCAAACACAAAACAAAAGTAATTCGCATATTCAGATTTATGAACTTGTATGAACAATAACAATTCAGCTTCTAGAACTCGTGATAATACATTTCCTTTTGATAACCATCTGACCTCTGTATGATAAAGGAGATTTTTATGAAGTGAACCCATGTCTTCACATATGATTCTAAGCAGTCGAGTTTGCAAAGCTTTACCTTTAATTGAGTTCACAACTTTGATCACCTCTTTCAGTACATCATTCAAATCAGAAGGTAAAACCTTGGCTGCCACAGCTTGCTGGTGAAGAAAGCAGTGTGTCCATGAAACATTTGTCATTATTGATTTTAATTTCGCAACGAGCCCGCTTTGATTGCCAGTCATAGCTTTAGCGCCATCGCTACAGTAGCCCCATGACTTCTTTGGTGCTGACTGACAGCTCACAGCTGACGGCTTTGAAAAGTTACCAGATCAAATTATGTATCTCTACACCGAACCATATGATCTGCAAAAACAGGTGTTTAACAGCTGTCACTTCTGAGAGTCAAAATTTAGGTATATACCTAAATATTGACTGTCAGAAGTCAGCTATGAGCTGTCAGTCAGCACCAAAGAAGCCATGGGGCTACTGTAAAAATAGCGATACATTTTGTCCAATCAATCTCGTAGTCGCGAGTGATTTCTAAAAACGTGTCGTTCAAATACTGGCCAGTAGTGTTTGCAGGAAGTGCTTTGCAAAATAAAATGTCTTCATTGATACTTTAATCTGCTTAAAAGCGCACAAATAACACACATTGTGCACAATCTGCAACATCAGTTGACTCATCAAACTGCAGAGCAAAATGTGAGCTCTTCTTTAATTTTTATAAATGTCACCGGCCATATTGTTTATTCTGGGTTCTATAGTATTATCAGAAAGTGGTACGCTTTTTAGCTTGTTTGCCTCCTGCTTGCCTAAGCTAATCTCAACCATATCCAGGGCTGCTGGCATCATAAGATTCTCGGAAACTGTATGCGGCTTACCAGCTTTAGTGACTCAATTGCTAGCTAATAAAGCTTTCTCATTGACATTGGATACCTAAAATAAGTTTAAAAAAATATACAACTTTAATATGAATTTTACTATTATATCAATATGTATTAGAATTTTTAATTATTGTAGATGTATTTAATGAAAAATGAGGTGGATATTAAAGATAGATTAATTCTTTGGGTAGTATTGAAAAATCTTAATCTTTAGATTTGTATGTAATTTCGAATAGATGATGATAATAAGTATTTCTCAAAACCTTAACAACAAACAACTGTGAATTTATTGGAATGGCACATTTTTTATTTTCCTGAATAATTATTAAATTTAAAAAATGGAAATTGCTAGGTTTCTTATGAAAGGCCTCATATAATTTTATTTTTAAACAACAAATAATACTAGTTTATTACCTGAATCATAGATGTTTGCTGATGGTTAAAGGTTTCCACCTTCCGTTCGAAGAAATATAACGGTTTATCAGCATCCTTGTTATGTTTAGTTGAGAGGTGACGCATAAGCTTTGATGGCTTCATACTCTCACATGATAATACGTTACCGCAAATTACACATGGAGGTTTATTATTCATGACAGTAAAACCATATTTCAAATAATTGCCATCATAACATGTTTGTTTTTTTTTCGGTTTTGACTCGCTTCCGCTACTGCCACTTCTACTAGACGTGGAGGGCTGCACAGATCTTTTTAGAAACTTCTCCATTTTGACCGTACACGCTGCTGTACTATGACAACTGACAAACGACTCTTCCTATGTGGCCGCAGACCAATGACCTTCAACCAACCTGTGAGCGCACTCCCCCCTCCCCGCCCAACAGCACCAAACACGTCTTATTTTAAATCGCTGATATAATTTTATTGCGTCCAGGGGGTTGCCAGAATTTTTTTACTTGCAAAGGGGTCGCGTATTCAAGAAGGTTGAAAAACACTGGTCTAAAGCATCGCTATTGCAATAAATTAGCCTGCCAATGTCAGGGAGATCAGAATTTGAGTCTCAGTCGAGTGTACTGAGGGTGGTTTTCCACTCTTCATCCACACAAATGTGGGTACAATTCTCCTAAATTCATCCTTACTCTCATTCCTAACTTATTAATATTAATAGTACATATGCCTATAACCTTAACAGGTATTAAGATATAGTGCTAAAAAAAGGCATCATGTGATATTTAAATAACCCGAAAAGTTCATTTCTTATTTACTAGGATCTGTTTGGTGCAGGAACTTGCAAGTTCTTCATGAAGGAACTGTACATCAAATCACCAGAAGACTCCATAGCAGGCCCCTTATCCTCAACTGCCAAAGAATTTCCTAATGTCACATTTGGTTCTTACCCAGAACTATTTCAAAGGTTAGTAGTCTCAAGTATGGCCCAAATTCATTTGGAATGGCAAATGTTGTAAGTATGCACCAACGAGATAGAATTTCTAAAGGGGGCTAGCTACTATAAGTCCTGAATAGTACTAAGCAGACAAGATATTTTTCTGAACAGGTCTATGCGAATCCTGTAGTTTATTTTATTTTCAATATTACAAAGGTAATGAGCAGGGCCTGGATTTTAATGGCCTAAAGATAATCAAAGAATGGCCTATAAAATGACCTAAAAGTTCTAAAAAATGACTTTAAATATTCAAAAAATGATCTTAAAAATAAACAAAACGTTGTTATAAATACACACAACTAAATAAAACATATGCTTTGCAAACGTAAGCTATAAATTATCTTATTATTATTATTATTATTAGCACCGCGTCTTACTACCCGTTCGGGTTATACGCACTTACACTAATGTGTAATGGTAGGGTGATTGTGAGATGAAATGGAGGACCTACAGTTTAACGTGGAATCCGAACCACGGTGGAGACCTGGCATTCCTCAGATTCACAAGATGTTATAAATTATCCATGCAATGAAATATTTAACAACCAAGCTTTTGCTCTGCTAAATATAGGCCTAATATTAATTTACTAATATGTGCTTTAGATGCAATAACTACTCCCTTCCATTGCAACCCTCTCCAGCCTAGTTGCAGTCTCACCATAAACGTTTATTTTCAATCATACAAGCAAAGAGGCTACAAATTGCATTGTCTACAACATCTTCTCATTTCGACAACTGTAGGTTGGAAAAATTTGCATTCATAAAATATTTAAAGTATTTTAAAATATGTTCACTCAACATGAATGCCTTAAAATGACTCAAAGATTCCTTTAAATGCATAAAAAGGACAAAAACTAAGTATATATGACCTAAAATTCCATAATGACAAAAAAATGACAAAATGACCTATAAAACAAACATTTCAACAATCAGGCATTAATGAACAAAGTTGTTTAGGTAACCATGAGCATTGTATGTGATGAAGCAAAAAAAAAAAAAGTAATTACTGTCATGTTAACAAAATCCGGGTCCTGGACAGTTATATTTTAATAAAAGCATGATTTTTTGTTTAATTTAACTCATCAGACATTTTAATAATGATAAAAATAACCAGAATGAAAAATAAACTGAAATATGCTTTGACCACTGCTTGAATTATGATATGAAGTAGTTAAGTGTGGTAAATCCCTCCATACAAATCCATAAAACTTAACTGTGAGCATAAATTACATAGCATGAAGCTCTTAAGAAGGCTAAGGTCCTATTTTTTTCTGTTTATTTGTCTTTTCTTTGAAGGGTAGCTAACAATTATTGTTCTTGTAGGGCCCATATATCTTTATTTAAAATAATGTAAGGAAAATTAAGCAATTTTAATAAATAAAATTATAAGTCTGTATGAAATTTTATATTTGAAAGATTCAAAATTTCAAATCAAAAAATATTATATTTTTGGATTTGATGGAATGTTGTTTAAAAGTAAACTTTTTAATTATTAATATTGATAGTAATTAAAATAAACATTATAAAATTATAACTAACAATTTCACATGACATTTCAAATAAGTCATGCGGCTATATTCACATTTTATTTTGTTGCTACGATGGTTTGGTTATACACTCTTGATCTATCTCTAGAATAACTACAGTTTCTGGGTGACCCTGAAGGCCCATTTAATTAGGTAAGCAAGTTTCATCTTCTCTGGTAAGCAGGGGAATGTTAAAAATCTCAGCAGGCTACCACGGGCAGCAGGTCGGAGGCAGGAGAGGAAGGAAGGTTTGGGAAAGTGAATAAACTCATCTGGTTTTGCATCATTTTACAGCCTAAGAGGGTGCTTTCAAGCATTGAGCTGAACAACAACCTTTCAGACTAAGCATCGCTTGTACCTCACTGCCAGGTGGTTTGAGCGAGGGGGACTCGGCTTGTGCCTGAGCTGTCACAAAGAGGGCCGTGAGAGGGTTCGGCCCTTGGGGGATGACAATGAGTTGTCTTAAGAAGTGGTCATCCTTGCAAGTGCAAGAGAGTAACAGATAAACAATCTTTCATAACAACCCACATTATATAACTTTAACACAGTAATTTTTGATTTGGATAGTATTAAAGTTGATTCATTGTTTGGTCACAGTTTTTATAACTATATTATTTTTAATAGGCTCGATTCAAAAATGATAAGTATCCATGAGTCATGTATCGAGATTAGGATTTGTAAAATAGTGGATTCGACCCAACTCTAATACCAAGAAAAAATAAAATTGGTCAAGGTTATAGTATTACAGCCATACTCTAGAATCTAGATCCTATCCGAGAGCTCATTTTTCAGTACTTTCTTCTCTCCCATTGTTATTTTCTTTATCGACTGCTTCCCATACTAGCCATACAAGATAAGATCCTTCAGTCAATATAATGTACTATTGTTTCTTTGTTTATTGATTTTATTTGACTTTACTCACTTGTTTAAATGAGGACATAGGAAAGACAGTAAATAAGACTTTGTATTGTTGGCATTTGATGTCGACTCTGTGAATGCATGTATTATAATATATGTTCAATGCGAAGTTCGCTATTTGTTTTTACAGTAAAGATAATAGTTGCGTGAAATCCAGTTACAGTTTATGTCAGCAGTGAAATTAACTTTGCATAGTAAACTTATTTACTTCATCTTTTTATGTCAGTGTTTGTGTTTGATATTCTACTATTCAAACTGATGAATTTTAGTGCTTGTATTTGTTTGGGCCAAGACCTGCGACATTATTTTACGCTGCAAAGATTTGTATGTTAAAACAAGTACCTAGCCAAGTGATTTAATATTAGTAATGGCTTCTAAGTTGAACTGTTGAATGTCTACGCATCTACAATTATTGTCAAAGAAACAAGTTTCATTCACCATATATTACTTCTATATGTATTTATTTAACTTTCAATCACTAAGCATATTTATTCAGATTTAATAATGCTACACATGTGTTTAGAAACTGATTTAGGATGTTGAGATATCCAGGCATGTGCACTAATAAGTACTAATTACAAAGAAAAAATCCAAATAGTACATTTTACAGTTTAATAAATACTGTCATTTTTGTAAATACTTTTTCTTCAAGCTTTGTTTTTTATGTGGACAGTTGTAGGGTAAATAATAGCATAAAAATTTGAAAACAATTCTAACTCTTACAAATTGTCAATAACTTATTTTGCCAGTAATCCATTACAGTTGAAATTTTAATACAAAATTATTGTTTATAATCTCAAATACATATTGATATGTTGGATTTTATATAATGTGTAGTAAGATGATCATAATTAGCAAACAGGAATCGAGACCATTTGTATTTAAATCCGACATCCGCTGCAGAAGAAAGAATCCAAACATGAGGAAAAAACTTACTGTTATTATAAAACAAAAAATCAAACAGAAAGGCCAAAGACCACCCTTTTTAAAACAACCCCTATTTTTGTCTTTTGAACAGTGTATGGACAGAGGACTTGATTTGTCAAAATTGATGAACATTCATTTTATTAATTGTGAGATCGCATGGGAAATACCTACACAGTGCACAATCAATAAAAATCTAATGACAAATTTTGAAGAAAAACAAAAAGTTAAATCAAACTGGACTAAAAAACAAACAAAATCACTTAGACAAAGTAGAAGTTGTAGACAATCTTTGCATTGGGTGAAAAAAGCCTTATATTTTCTTACAAAGAAGTCACTTGTTCTCAGAATCGTAGAATATGTTCTGGTTAGTCTAAGGTTGAAAGAAAAAGTACCGGACCGAAGAAAAGACTTGAAGCTCGAAGCAATTCTTGATGGCTCACGGAATGACTTGCGGAAGAAAGCTATAATAAACTTGTGGAGTCGGAACATGAGAACTTTTGTTGTAAACTCTGACCAGCGACATACATACAGATTGGATATGAATACCTGGGAAGTTATACAACAAAACCCATTGAATAATAACCAGCACATTGGTAGTGCATGTTTCAACAAGCCGATGAAATGGTATAAAAGGGTGTTCAAATTTTGGTTGTAAAATATGGTAGCATCTATCATATTCCTATAAGAATGAGTTCCATCTTATATTCCAGAGGAAATAATTAACTATAAACAAGCTGTGGACATCATTTGTCATCCATTTACCTGATACCCAAAAAGTTTAAAAGTAAGAAATAAGTTCAGCCACCATTAATATGCTCAAACTTTCAAGTTTGGAAAATTCAAAAACAAAAAATTGAAAATTATTGGGGGATAATTTGTATTTATTTGTGTGTAGAATTAATATTCTTATCTTTAGTTAATATGTTAGGCAATACGGTACAAAAAATAGAAATACACAAAAGTGAATAAATACAATATGGCTTTTACAATGAAAAGAACATATTTCATACTTCACATTTCTATTATTATTATTATTATTATTAGCACCTCGTGTTACTACCCGTTCGGGTTATACGTACTTACGCTAATGTGTAATGGTAGGGTGATTGTGAGATGAAATGGAGGACCTACAGTTTAACAGGTTTGGTAATCAGATAAATCTGTGCCGGGACCGAGGATTGAACCCCGGCCGCCAGTACAGAAGTCTGACACCTTACCCCTAAACCACCAGGTCACCCACATTGCTATCATTAGACAAAGAGTAATAACTGACTCTTGAAGAAAATTGATCATTACTGCCCACTCCCCCAAACTAGGTTTCATTTTGTCGGTAAATAAGTGAAATTGGTTAAGAAGTAGCCATTTCCTTTCATCATTCTGTACTATGTTCCTTTTTCTCACATTTTTTTTTATTTAGTTGTACATTCCCTCCTGACGAGTTCTGATAAAATGTCAAGAGGGTTGGATGGTAAAGATTAATTTTCTTTGAGAGGCAATCTTTACCCCTCTATCCTGTGGCAGCAATGTAAAATGTGTTATTTTCATTGTAAAAGCCATATTTTGTTCATTCCCTCTTTCCTGTACTTTCTTCCATGTATAACAAAACATAGCTCAAAAAGTTAAGGTGTTTTTCCTTGAAGGGCTATATTTTTATTGAAAGCAATACCAACTCTGTTCCATTAAGGCTATAATACATTAACCATTTCACTGCAATCTTGTTGAGAGATTTAAAACAACTGGTCTCATTGAAGAATTTATATTTAGTTTATATGAACCCACTTTTTTGCCAGACCTAAAAAAAAAGTTGTTAAAAATATTTATAAAAATTTGAATGTTATATGGAAAAATGGTATTTAAAAGATAACACATATTTTCAAAAATTACCTACTATAGACATTAAAAAAAGTAAGAAAGGCCTACCTCAAAATATGAAATTATTTTATGCTCTCATAGCTACTCTCCTCACGGTGAGCTTAATCTAGGCTGTAGCCAGCCAATAATTTTGGAGGCGGGGGAAGGGGGTGTTTGGTGGACCCATCCCTCAATTGCCAGAGGATAGAAATAATTATAATTGATAAACTGTTCTATAAGCTCTCTGAAGTGTTTATTAAATATTTGTTTATTTATGCTAACTAACCAACATAGTCTCCTAACTGCCGAAGGCTAGGACAAATTCTAAATATTAAACACCTCTAGAAGCTATTTTAAGTGCTTTTCATGGAATTTTATAGCTATTAATACATTGAAAATATGTATTTATATATTCATTATTTAAATTTAATATAAATTTAATCAGAGTAAGTAAGTATTTTGATATGTTTATTTATTTGAATAATGAATATTAGTTTGTATTGAGTAAAATATAACACTTTATTTTAATTCTTTACAGCTTAAAATCACTATCTGATTTTTTTTAATCAAATATATTTTTTACCACCTATAATACAGATGGAAGATTTCAAGTTGCCATTCAAGTTTGTCATTACTGTATAAAGCAATTTAATATAAATGAAAGTAAACAGCCTAATAACTTTTCAAAGTTCTCTAGACACCAAATTTAAATTGTTGAAAGTTAAGTATGTACCAGTCATTCTTTTTTTTTTAAGCACCACGTCTTACTACCTGTTTGGGTTATACACCTATGTACTAATTACATTAATGGATTAAAGAGTATTAAGGCTTAATTTAGAGGAACTGCATCTGCATTTGTGTGAAGGAAGAGTGGAAAACCATTTAGGAAAAAAACTCGGTGCATCCTACCAGGATCAAACTCCGATCTCCCCGTCTTCAGCAGTCTATAGGCCGTTCTACTCTCAAATTGCAGTACAGTCTCTTATGGACTATTTCCATCTCTTTCCAACCCATTGGTTTCTCCATTAGCGCTGTCCTTTTTCTACCAAGCAGAGTTACGATTTTGTATCTTAAATTTGAACGTCGTTATTTCTATGAAATAAGCATGGAATATTAATGAAGATACATTTATGCATCTTGTGAAGTCAATTTAAACCACCATAGAAATTTTTAAATCACTATTTTTTTCAAAATATTAAAATAAGCATTGTGTATAAGTTTCATGAGGTCCAAATGTATCACGTCATAAGTCTAGTTACAATTGTGTGGAAAAGCCAGTAATTTTATGGTGGCTGTTATAATAGTTATAAGCAACGTCTGCAAAGTCTGAAAGGAATATCTTTTATACAATGCTAAAAAAAAAATTAAAACGTATTATACCTCCTGAAATATTTAAAGTAAAACATGAAAAAGTTGTCTTGTTGGAAACTTTTTTTCTTTTGATTTTACTTAGGTACTTTATGTTTAAGAAATTATAAGAAAAGCTCATATTTATTTTTGAAAAATATTATGGGCCAATAGCGCCCCCCATTTATGTGTGGTAGCGTTTTGAAGTTGAAGAGGGTGTAGTTCACTTTAAGCTCTGATCCGTCTTGAAGAGCAGAGTAATGTTATACAGTTGTAGCGTTGAGAACTGAAGCGTTAGTTCATCCCATTCACATCGAAATTGATAATATTGGTTTCACAAAATACAAGGTTCAGTCACGTAAACATTCATTATACTCATCTTCGTTTGTAATTATAGTTTAATAAACCTGGTTTTATTTTACTTGTCGAGACAATGTTAAAAATTCGAAGAATACATTTTATATGCAACTCCAAATTTTATTACACTATGCTTTTGAATTAAGAAACCAGCTACCCACAGAGGTAGGTGGCTGGGCAGTATTAGGTTTTACACTCGCATTCACACTTCGCCACCGTTTGTAATCAGGCCCAGGTTCGAATCCTGGTCGAATTCACTGGCATTAGTTAAACACTTTAGCATAGTCGGTAGAGCGTGAGCCAACTGAGATAGAGGTCTGTGATTTATCTTTGGTAAGTTGTCGGCTAGGGGACTGGATGTTGTGTTTTCTTAGTATTAGGGTAGTTTGTGAGTCGTGTGTTGATATAATCAGCGTGCTTGAAAAATACATCCACCTAATACAAAATATCTATCTGAGGTTGATTTTAACAGGTTATTTCTCCATAGTTTCAGTAAAATACTGGTGAACATACTCTTAAGTACTTTACTCTGTTATATTATTGATTTAAATCATTGTAAGATGCTGAAAGTCTAAACACAGTCTTCAGGCGTAGCACTCCGTGTAAACATAAATATAACCCTGCTGACTTCACACCAATGAATCCTACTGATGACAGATCTCTTGGAAAAGTAAAACACAGCCATTTGACCTCCATCCAAGAAGCTCCTATACAGTTGTGAGCCATTATTCTTGTGTTATGGGTTACGGTCATTATTTTGGTGTGGTCCTAAAGAGTGCTAAGAGTGTTTGGTGGCTTAATCGTCATTTGTATCAAACGTTTGTTCATATTATATTTTAATTTTTTCCTTATATTTTTAAGTTATAATATATTTTACTTTATATGGGATGATCATTTTACATATTATTTACTATTGATTCATAGTGTTTAGTGTTAATTTTTTAAACTATTTATCATGGAAACGGTAACTAGAAAATTGCAATTACTCCCTAATACACCTGAAGGAGCTGTTATCATAATCGATAATACAGCCTATCACAGCAGAAGGTGTGAAGCAATCCCGACCACATCATGGCGTAAAGCTCAAATAGCTGAGTGGCTTATCCATAAGAACATTTTTGATGATGATGAAATGTTTAAACGGGAAATGCTGTATTTGGTTTCGAAACACAAACCCAAATTTGAAAAATACAAAGTGGATGAGATAGTGAAGGCGGTGGATCGAAAAGGCATTTATTTGTCTCCGTACCATTGTGATCTTAACCCTATAGAGATGGTGTGGGCTCAGGTAAAAACATTTATTAAAATGATCAATGCTAGTTTTAAGGTTAAAGATATGAAGTCCTTAATATCATGCCACAAATATAAAGGTTTCTGTAGAAAACGGTTTCAATTATATAAATTACATCAACAAAATTGAAAATGACATATGGAAAGCAGACTAACTGCAAGATGACGAAGAGCATTTTTTAATAAGATTAACTTCATCATCTTCATCGTCCCTGTGTCATCTCCTCCACCCAAAAGTCCACCTACTCACTCTCAAAACTTTGAGCTACCTGGGCCATCAACTAAACACTACTTCACCATTGATGGAGCCACACCCTTGTGCTGGGACAGCGATGAAGCATAAATGTATATTTTAGGTTCAAACTAATATGGTATTTACTTTACATGGCAAACTTAAGTGTGTCTTGAATAGATTTTAGAATCCTCCTTCCTTTATAATCACCAGTATTTTAATTTATAAAACTATTATATATTAATTTATTATGATTATTGAGTTTTAGCTTTTACTATAGTAAAGATGAATTAGTTAGGCCTAATTGTTAATAAAAGTGCACACACATTCACATGCAAACGGAATATTTTTGTATAAACCTATGTACTTGGGAAGATCATTTTTGAAAGGATTAGATCTCCAACCTATTCATTGTAGGTGACAATGTACAGTGTATATTAAAAGTGGCATTAATATGTTAATAAACAGAATAATAAACAGTTTTTGACAGCCCAAACTTCAAATTGATTGCCATAGCGTGTATAAAGTTTGTATAATTTGCTAAGTTTGAATGTAAAAGTTGTTCATCTATTTCGAGTGGGTGAGATCTGGCAACTGCGCGCTCTATTAGACCTGTACTGCGGAGTAAGAGTGGAACGGACTATAGTCTAACATGAGATTAGCGCGTTAGGCCACGCGACCACTGAAGCGGGTCATTCATTGTTATTGGACATGTTTCCCCTTCCTTTGTAAATAATATGTCTCTTTAATTTACTGCTACTGCTTTTACCAAACCATACTTTCCTTTTTGCATTTTATTTTTATTCCCTACTAAAATATTGTTCTTCTTCACTATATTGTATTATACATAGTTAATTCATGCAATCATAAAGTACGGTCCTTAGCTTCAATTTTTATATACATTTTCTACCTCAAGCTTATGATGTATTTGACGCATTATGTGCCCTCAAACTCAAAACGAAGGTTTACAATTCCGTCTGTGTCTTGTTTGTCTGTACCTGAGCCTGGGTTTGATGGAGTTTTTTCAAGCTTTATGCTAAGCTTTTATATGCCCATACCTCAAGGCATAGTGTGTATTTTAATTCTAGCTCTAAAATTTAGGGCAGTTTACTAATTATGGCTTTCAAAAAATTTAAAAATGGCTTTAATCATTTTGCTTAAAATGACTATCTGAAGAGTTTTTATACTGCTAAATAACACTATAGGTCCTTCTTTAAGACGAAATACTGGGTTGGGATTGAAAGCTCATGGGTTTGAGTTGATCTCACCCTCATGGCGACTGTTCTGACCCAGACGGGACAAGAGGCTTCCCCTCTCTGCCTGGAGGTTGTTTCTTGTCCGGAAATCCTGGCAGCGTTTCTCCTTGTGGCGGCTGCAGGCAGCATTTGGAGGGTTTACCCGAAGGGTGGCTAAATATTGGTTGAGGTAGTCAGTGTGGGAGTGAAAAGTTGGTACCTTCTGGGAAAGCTGATCAGGCCACCTTCACGAGGTCCCTGCTGGGCACGCCAGGCTGAAAGCTCTTTGGAGTTGCTCCTAAAACTAGGAGCTAGACCTCCTCCGAGGGGTTGGCATCCCCTATGTGAGGATCCAGCATTCATGGAAGTAGGAGCCAACTACTCTTGCAGATGGTGTTTTCCCAATTGGCCTGCGATGACAGGGTCAACAGCGGTCATGGGGTTGTTGGTTCCTGAATTGCCAGCTGTGCACATAAAATGCTTGGTTGCGCTCGAAATACACAGCCATAATGGGTTATGTGAGCCTCACAAGAGGTGTTTGTTCATCAGACAAGTGGGTGCCAGACCCTGATATGACAGATGAGTTTCACCTTGACAAATCTCTGTGTCAGCCTAGTGATGCATGGTGTCCTTAATGTATTTAAGGGTAATTTACTGATAACCAGGCTCTGGATTTTGATGACATGTCATCTTATTTTTGTTACAACACAGAGACAATGCTCATGACTATAAATTCTGAACATGAATACCTATTTCTTATTTTATAGGTCATTCTTTAATGACCTTTTAATGTCCTTTTGGATTTTTATATCATATTTTATTTATTGGCCTAGTTTATTTTAATGCATTTTAGGCATGTTTGATGAATACATATATATTTTATTACTATCAATATTTAAAAAATGTATGTGTACTCAATAATATTATTTTTCAACATTCAAATTTAGGAATGAGAAGAAAATGCAGGCAGCACACTGGTAGAGCTAGGCCGAGAGTCCCAGGTCCTATACCTTTGTCCAGGTGTCATTTTTAAACCAATTGAAATATGTCAATGACGGCAGGATTCATAACCTAAGATCAAACCATCTTCAAATCACTATTATATTTAGCAGAATGCTAGTGTTTAGTTGTTAAGGTGGATATGTAGGGAACGTGAATTAAGGGCAGTGTTTTTTTATCTCATGGGCAAAGTGGCATTAGCNGGGTGTAAACCCCCCGCAAAATTTTATGAACAAAGTATATATGGCTTTATTTATGGTTCAAACAATATCAAAATTAAGATAAATACAAATTAGGGGGCTGTGTTACCATAAAAAAAACACTTCAGAGGGTGTCTAGATGTGTTAAACATTTTAAAGAAAATTCTAGCCTTCGGCATTTGGGGGGTTATCTTACCATAAAAAAAATCACTTCACAGAGCTTCAAAAAGTGTTTAATATCTATAAATTTTTTAAGCTTTGGGCAGCTAGGGGATTATTTTACCATGAAAAAAAAAGCACTTCAAAGAGATTCTAAAACTATTTATTATTTAGAATTTTTTCTAGCTTCCAGCAATTCGGGAATGTGCCCACCAAACTTTCCCCCCGCCTGAAATTATTGGCTGGCTACGGCCTTGGACATTAGATGAGAAATTTTTTAAATTAAGAGAAAAAGTTGTCATTAAATTTTTGAACATCCTTTACAAATATTCAAAAACTGTTGATAGCACCATGTGAAGAAAATTAAACTATTTGTTTGGACTGAAGCAGTATTTGATCATTTTGGCAAAAAAAAAAAGTTTTTCTATTTTAAAAAAAACTGCAAGAATCCCTACCTTTTCTTAGGTTTCCTACACTCCCAACTTAAAGGCTTTTCATAACACAAATCTTTCTTACTCTTCATTTGTAATAAAGGTATTTAATTTAACTGTGTGCAGTAATTACTTTTTTAGAATTTGTAAGTCATTTTTTGATCATTAATATCTGGGCTGGGCCATGACACTAACTAACCCGTTTATTTAAATTTTGTTTTGAACTATAATCTACTATATAATAAAGTTTGAATGTCTGTGCCATTCCATTTATTTAAATTTATGGAATTTTTTAATGTTTTGGGTTTATATACCTCATACACAAATTGGTGAATCCATTAAGGCATTTTATAGGAAACAAGATCTTGCTTTGCGAACATTTCAAGTTAATGTTTTATATGTAGTTAATCCACTTCAATGGCCAATCAGTCTAAGGCGTCACTCTTGTATTGCACGAGCTTACTGAAGACGAGGTGGTGTATTAAAGTGGCTTTTTCCTAAAATAGTTTCTCGCTTTCTCTACGTAAATGTTGGTACACTTCCTTTAAATTACCTTATCAACATCCCTCACTTAGTAGTGTAATTAATACATATGTATATAACTTGTACGAGTAATAAGACGCGATACTTGAAAATATATCTTTATGTAGATAACCAATACTCGTGTAGTATGTTGATAGTGAAATCTTATCAACATCTTATTTTAAGAACTTTTTTTTTATTAAAATCAGCTGCGTTTGGTGCCCTCAGGATCCGGGCAAACCACTTTGGACGTGGGGTCGGGGGTAAAACTGCGTTTAGTTACTTTGTTGAATACACACAATTATGCTTAAATAAAATAAATATGACACATAAAGTTAAATGCTAAAAAAACACTTTAATAGTGTGAATGTACACCCGTTACAGCAGTCCTAAACAAACGACCAACATAAAGCTGACACTATACATGTGCTAACATTGACCGAAATGCTCCTTGGCTGCAGGGACAGTTCAAATATTACTTATTTAATTTTCCTCCATGGACACACACGTGCCTTATCCTCACTTTTATCCCTCATGCCATTTTAATGCTAGAGAAGCAAGTCTTTTGTTGGCTCCTAGTAGGTCCTCATGGCGTGGACAGACCCATAGTCACGCTTAACAAATACAAATCTCAAACAAAGTTGCTGCCAAAATTATTAAATATATTAGGTGTGCAATTAAAATATACTTTTAAACATAAAATAAGGTTTTATTTTGCTTAAAGTAGACAAGCAGTGCTATCAATGCATACATGGACTGACTGTACCTAGATGTGTGTGTGTGTGTGTGTGTGTGTGTGTGTGTGCGTGCGTGCGTGCGTGCATGTCAGAAAAATTTTCCCCAGAAACATCCTCAAAATGTAATTTGGACACTTAACCAACCCCATCTCCTCCATACTTTTGAGGGTGCACTTTCTTTAAAACAACCTTCCTCATCTCACTTCATGTAACTTTTCAGGACTCAAACTAAAGATGTTCAAGGGAAGTAGACTATTTGCAAGGTTCTTAGAATACAAGGTTGCCTCAGTCCCTATACCTGCCAGCAGGTAGTTTTCTCCCTTTCACCACTCTTTGTGTGACATCACCCAGTGACCGTACTGCAGCTTAGCAACAGGGGCTCAATAGTAAATTACCGGAGTTCGGGTTCACGTTAAATGTAGTTACAATGTTGTTAAAATAATTTCAGTTTAAAAACAAGAGTGAACTCTGTGTACTAGTGTAATCATTAATGTTAGTAGTATTGTTAATAGTTCCCTTCATTTAGAATTTATTTAATGATTTTCCCTCAATCAGTGAGATTTAAAAGAAGAAGGTTTTTGATGTATGGTTCATATACGTATAATAGTGTAAATAGTTGAATATTTTATTTTTGCACCATTGGTTTTATCAATATAAACAACATTTTATGGTTAACATAAATGCCAAGGAAAATATGTACAGTTGCTTTGTGTATTAATAGCCACCAAAAAAACAAAAATAAACCCCAATGGGAAATTAATAATGTATCATTATTTTTTTCCAAATATCCGATAATTCCTGAAAAGAAAATGGATACACCTTTGTAGGAGAGATGGGAAGTGGAGTCCGGATTCATGTTCAGTGTGCTCGAAACATTTTTGAGCGTAAGATTATGAATTAGGCCTAAAATCTGAACTTCTCAACTTGCCTAAAAAACTAAAGCTAAAATCAATTGCTGTACCTTCCTTAAGATTACATAATTATTTTGTTAATGTTACAAAGGAAATATATGAAAATTTATCTCAATTGCGGTCTGCTAGGCGTCAAAGAAGACTCGCTAAACAAATGGTAGGTGATTTGATCGCACAAGATAATATTTCAGAGATGAGTGCAGACTGTTTGGACTTAAGCATTTGCCAACAGAGTGTACATTTTATTAATGAAAATCAAACTAAATTTGACATACAGGAATTGATGCTAAAAAATGAAAGGCTTCAAAAATAAAATGAAATACTACATTCAAAAATGATTAAGTTTTACCATTCAGTTAAAAGTAAATCGCTCAAAATTGGCAGACTTAAGAATGAAATTTATATTTTGCAGACAAATAAACATTCAGTAAAACTTGTGCAATCATTACTGAAATTACTGAAACACTTTACAAGTAATTAGGTGAATATATTGTCTAACAGAAGAAAGAAAGTTAATTGGATGAGTGAAGGAATTTCAGTAGCTCTTACATTGCGATATTTAGGGAAACAAACATATTTATATTTACAAAATAAACTTTTATATTCATTACCATCCTTATCAACTCCACAAGAATGGGCATCTAATCTTGTAATTCAACAAAACATAATAAAGAATGTGATCCGATATCTCAAAACTGCCAGTAAGGATAAACAAACACATGAAAAAGTTGTTGTTCTTCAATATGATGAAGTAAAAATTAGAAAGATTTATGAATATGACCAATATTTTGAACATATTTTGGGCCCATATTCCCAATTGCAAGTGATAATGGTCAGAGGTCTCTTTTAAAACTGGAAACAGCCGGTTTTTGTTGATTTTGATTGTAAAATAACGTCAGAAATATTGAATTCAATAATATTAAAGTTTAATGAAGCTAGTTATTGTGTATCGGATATGGGAGGAAGTAATGTAGTTTTATGGAAACATCTGGAACTAATAGTGGATAAATCTTGGTTCCCCAATCCAGCAGACCCAACAAGTAAAATCAATTTCTTAGCTAACACTCCACATCTTCTTAAACTTGTTCGAAACCGGTTATTTGATAAAAGTTTACCACAAACCAAAGAATTTTCTTGTTCAATGTAAAGGAGCGCAAAAACAAAATGTTTGTTTAGGGGCCCAAATTATGTCTAATACAACAGCAAAAACTCTTGCACATCATAAACCCGGAAAAAACAAGGGAGCAGCAATAAATCCAGCTAACTTTATTAGTATAGTGGACTGCTTTTATGTCATGAACAGCTACGTGCCAAAAAATAATAGTTTAAATTTGAAGTGTACATCTTGTCTATATGATGATGAACAAAATGTATGTTTGAATAGAATGTATAAAACAATAGAGGAAATGCAATATGTTGACAAGTAGACATTACAATCATTCCAGAAGGGTATTATGTTGTCAATTTATTCACTGAAATCTCTCTTAAAGAATGTAAGGGATTTGTATGGCATGACGTATACTTTAACATATCAACTCAATCAAGATAGTTTTGAAAATTTGTTTTCACAGATTCGAACTAGAGGAGGATTGAAGGATCACTCAACATCACTGAACGCTCTTTACCGCCTAAGAATGATTGTGATGGGGAAAAATCCAGGTATTGTTCAGAGAAATGTCAACTCGTCATTTCTAGATTCAACAAATGAAGAATATATTTTATCCAAAGTGCTCCAACAGACAGAAGTCAAACCAGCTACATCCCTTGAAAAAAAAACAATATTGAATATAGTGTAGCTATTTTATGATAGTGTAAACTCCGAAGTAAGCCTACCTGAAAATGCAATTTCGCTTAAAGCAGCCACAGAAGAAGATGGGCAAACTCACATTGCAGGATGGGTAGCTAAATGCTACAAAACTAAATATCCCTTTTTGGGAGACTTCACGTACAAGAGAATCGAGACAAAAAACATCAATAATGCTTGGCTACGTCATCTGTTTCTCGGTGGATTAGTAGAACCTTCTACTACATGGTGGTATATAAATGTGCAGTGTGAAAGAGAATTTCCAATTTATTGTGGAGAGTACACAATAAATAAACAACCAGGCGTGGTAAAACTTTTTACCAACAAACTATCGGCTTTGTTCCATACTTTTCCTATAGATGTGATTGAAACATAAATTAAAATGAGAACTATTATTAGAATGAAATACCTAATCTTTAAATTGGGGACAAAACAAACAGAAGGGGTGGAAATAAACATACCGGTAATTTAAACTTAGATGAACTATGGAATAAATGTAGAAAATATGCGAAAGTGATGAATTAAATTAGCTACTTTCAGACATTTCAGCCAACCCATTAAATAATGAATTTATGCAAAATGTGAGTAAATTTATAACTTATTTTTTTAATAAAATAGGGTAGTAATTAAAATTACATAATAGACTACACTACATTGCCATCAGTATTATGTTGTTGTTTTTCACTGAATTTCACTATCCATCAAGGCTATAGGTATTAATAATTACGCTAATAGGGTAGGGATGAATAAGTTAAAATTTTGTGTAAATGTACTCAAATTTTTGTACAGGTAACGTGGGAAACCATTTGGGGGGGGGGGGGGGAAGCCCAGTACACCCCTTTCTTTTTACCACCCTGGGGAGGGGGAAGGGGGGGCCGGATTCCTTTTCAGGTGGCCCGGAAACATTTTGG
>CABEEJ010004594.1:0-48961 GCA_901482245.1 Timema douglasi
CTGAAAAGAAGAAATATTATTATATTTACTTTAAAATATGATCGCGAATATTAAAAAGACAGGAAAAATCCATATCATTACAATTTGAAGATAAAGTATTACTTTTTTCTATGACAACGCCATTGAAGATGCAAGACCAATATTAATTTTCGACACTTGTATTAATAATACGTCTGTATCTGCCTGCAATCACACTCCGATGCTCTGTTTCGATGTTAGCTTGGTTTGGTTCACGTATGAAACCATTAGCTCTTCTAGCAAACGACGAAGCTACACTACCATCTAGTGGCATAACTGCGAGCCAATCTAATGAATAAATTACTTATGATTCTTGATCATGTTTCATACTGCGCCTGTTAATTGCGCCTGGAATTTTTTTAAGGTTTTAAGGCCTATTATTCCTGAGCCTGACTGTATTAGCGTTTGAGATTAATAAACTTCACCATATACTGGTAAAACAGAATCCTCTAAAAATAAAAAAATAAAGCTACAGCTTAAAAGCATTTACATCAATACACTTATCCAAGTAAGAATTTTTTGTATTTTCTTCAGAGGACAGTCAAAACCCATTTATATGCACTCACTAGCTGGACACAATTATTTTAATATTTAAAATAAATTGGCAAACTATTTGACTAAATTTAAAATCTATGATATTAAACTATTTTGACTAAATTAATAAAATTAAATTATGTTATTTGTTTTCCCTATCAAATTAAACCCAGAAGCTTTTAAGAATCATCAGTGACTAATTTTGTTATGAATATCTCATTATAATATATTTAACATAAATAAAGCGAATACCTAGAAAGGTGGATTTTCATTAAGTGCTCTACCACTGGGTAGTGTTAGTGGTGATTTTTTATATTTTTTTCACAAATTAAATAAATATATATTTTTTATAATATTGATTTTACTTATTCTAGATATTTATTGCAATCGGTTCTTTTGGATTATTTTCCTCACACTGTTCTCTAGTAAATAGACATACCATATTGGAAGGTAAAACATTAATTTCGTATATAATCTTTTATATTAGATCAATATACATGTATAAAGTAAAATTAATACGTTCCACAACATTTAAACAAGTGGAAGTGTCTTAACAACGAAGTGGTATAGTTAAGTATTGGAAGGAGGTAAAAGTTTTCCAATATATTAAGCAATGAGTTGGAGGGGTAATAAACTCACGCTCCACTACTGGCTATACTATAAATAATTATTCTAATAATTTTTAAAAGAATTACACAAGAATGAACCGAAAATTTAACAGCATTGGATAGGAATAATGAATCTACATATAAGTGGTATTTGAGCTAGTCATGAAGAATTGATTAAAATCGAGTCGTGACTCTTTGTGGATTAGAGGCTAAATATGAGGAGGTTGAGTTGTTTTAAAATAATGTCATTTAAAAAATAGTCTGCCTAGTAATTTAAATAGCATGATTATTTAATTTTTGTTTATAATTAGTTAAATATTATTTTTTATTCATTATAGTTTAATATAGTATCATTGATTATCTTGTATTTGATTTCATTCAACTCATTTTAAAAAAAAGCTGGTCTTATCCACTATACGTTTTATATCAGTCACCAAACATAAATTATTTAATTCGACCATACTTAACTCTAGTTTTATACATAGAATTAGTATTTTTTTTGTTAAATTTTCATTTTGATAAATATGTTTTTGATTACATTCAAGAAATTAGGAAAAAGGTAAATGGCGTGATTGTTGTAAATCTTACATAAACACCAAATATACATTATTTAATTCGACCATCTGCAGCCATTTTATTTACTCTACGAATTACAAGTTAATTTTTTGCCCCTCAGCATTTCTTTCTTAAATGTCAGACCCTTTGGGCAACTTTGTTGCTTAAATGGCCACCCTCCACTTCCTTAGGACCTATGATTGGGACCAGTAATCTCTATACTAGCCTATACTTGATGGATATAAACACACACCCTACAAAGGACTAGAGCATTACGTTTAAGTTTTTCGACTGCTTGATTGTAAGGGGACAGATTTAATGGTTTATCTCAATGTTACTGTGCAAATCATGTCTCTGATGAATGAAAGAGTTATCATTTGAATATAGTGAGGTATTACACCCCACTTGGCTTAAGAAACATTTACATTAAAGGATATAAATTAACTTTTACAGATAATATTTTACAAATATGAATACAAATCTGTAATAGAGCTAAATAAATGTCGCTATCACCTACGTTGTTTAATTCTGCCAAGTCTACAATCAATCAATCATTTAGGTTATAGTCTTGTAGGAAGCATTACTATAGAAGCATATATAACATATCAATTTATTTAAGGAAAAAAGTCATGAGCTTCGAACTTTAATTTGCTCTTCAAACCTTTTTTTAACATATTTATTTCATTTCACTAATTCCACATTGATTTTCCTCATAGTATTCATTTAAATTAGCAAATTATATCCAAATGTCACATTGCCTTTTATGTGTGTAAGAGAGATAGATATATCCTAAAATTACTCTCACTCTTACACAATAATATATAAACGAGATCTCAAAAATTAAAGTCAGAGATATCCATCTATTTATTTTATATAGCGCAGTCATTGTGACAACTGTTAAAGAATTAGCTTTGTGGACAATTTAAATAATTTTGGCAGCTTTGTTTAAACGGGAAAAAAATGTCTTCAATATGCTATGTATTACTTCAAAGAGTAAATAATAGTTAAGAGATGTTTATTTTTATTTTGCGTGTCAATAGTTTTCGCTTGTTTATCCAATATAAAGTTCTATAGTGACTCCTTATATAAATATTGTATTTCATCTCCAGCCAAGGGAAATTGAGTTAATCTAAATACTTTGAACTATTCTTCATTTGATACATTGTGCCCAAAGCCACTTAATACTAGTTTTGGTTTTCTATCTATTTGATTTACTATCACATTTATGAAACAGAAGAAAATGTTTGGTATATACAATTATTCAAACAAATATTTTTAGTAGTACAATTTCCTTATCGTCTTGTGTAAACTCTCAATTTCATAAATATAGGCCACATCACTTTAAACTATCCTAGGCCTAGTTATATAGAAAACCATGCAAATATTAGTAACAAAGCATGATTCTTACAATTATTTTTTGTTGAAACATAGTACAACTTGATTTAAATATACTTACTCATATAAAATGTCCAAAACACATAAAGAAAAGTATAAGTCAGCATTTAAGGATAAAAACTATGGTAAGAAACACTCCAAATCATCAAAAGATGATAGACCTTCAGAGTTCAAGACTACTGAAGATAAAGAATCAGAAGATGCTTGGGATGTTAAGAAGTATAGTGACAAGTTTCGTAATAAATCTCCAGTGGAAATAAGCCCTAGCGTTGGGTCCCGCTACTATGGTGAACATTCTAAAGAAACAAATAAAGATCAACTTAATTTGGATGATGATATAATTGAGGATAGGAGCAGGATTGCAATTGATTGGGAAGAATCAGAAGATAAACGTTTTGATGAAAGAGTCAACAAGGGCAAAAAAAGAAGAGAGGTTGATGAAGATAATTATTTTATAGAAAATACTAAAAACATAAGAAAAAGACAAAAAAATACAGAGGAAGTTACAACTGAAGAAACAACTATTAATAAAAATGATTATTATAAGAATAAATCACATGAAGATAATCTAGAACCGAGACAAGAGGACCAGCAAAATAAAAATTTTGTAAAAAGAAATTCACTGATATCCAAAAATAAACAAAAGAAACATGAAGATGAAACGAAAGAACAATCTAAAATTAAAAGAGCAGATTATAATATAATTGAGCAATATAATGAAAGGAGAGCTAAAGGAAATAAAAAAGATGTCATAGAAGTAGTTGAGAATAGACTTGATAAAAGAACAAATGAAATACTTTTTGTAAATGACGAAGAAAATGAAATGAACCATGGCAAAAATTATAAAGGTAAACAAAAAAGTTTTGATCCAGAAAACAAAAGTTATCATGAAACTACATCTAGAGATAACGAAAAGTATTATTCTAAAGAAACTGACTACTATCGCGAGAAGAGACACAACATTAGACAGAGAGATAATTTTTTTGAATATGAAAATCATCTTAATAGGAGACCTCGGTCTAGTAGAAATAATTTTGATGAGAATGACAGTTATCCAGAAAGAAGGCTGTACAAAGACAATGAAAATCCAGACAAAAGGAGTTCAAATGAATACCAAAGTAAAAGACCATCAAGGAGTAGTGGGGACAGTGAAAAAGAGTATTCACGAGGAAGCAACTTTCACCATGAAAGAAGACCAGGTCAAGTTAAGGAAAAGCATATGCCACATAAAGAACGCTTTGATGACAGAAATCAAATGGCAAGAAGGAAACGTGATAGTGAAATGGAGAGAATCAAGTCACCGAGTGGGGAAAAAAGAAAAAACATGACTAATTTGTCAGGTAACAATATTAAAGATAGTACCCTACCAGCAAGAGATCCAGCAGTGATCACTTCATCTCAAAAAAAGACTGTGGATTTATTGACATCAAAGACCGGAGGAGCGTACATACCACCGGCAAAGCTACGCATGATGCAGGCACAAATCACAGATAAATCTAGTGCAGCTTACCAAAGGATTGCTTGGGAGGCCCTCAAGAAATCCATCCATGGTCACATCAACAAGATTAACACAAGTAACATTGGGATAATCGTACGAGAACTGTTTAAAGAAAATGTAGTAAGAGGTCGGGGATTGCTATGTCGCTCCATCATACAGGCTCAGGCAGCCTCTCCCACCTTCACACACGTGTATGCTGCCCTGGTGGCAGTCATCAATACTAAGGTGAGTCCGTAACATCACAACAGACCTTTAAAAATCCTGTCACCTTAAAATAAACTTTACCATAAACTAAGATCTGGGGTAAGATTTGGCAAACCTTTTTAGGAGTGTGTGCCCACTATGTTGATAGGTTTCTGATATCCTAATTTACATAAGGGCAATTCTATGAAATTGTCAACTTTGTAGAAAAACCTCAAAGTAAAATTTGCACATGTTTAGAATTACGTTGAAAATACACAATATTATAGATTTCTGTTGTACATGTTGTTTGGCTTTTCCTTTTTTAGTTTAGACATACAAAAAACATACCTAATATAAGCACATATTTCTGTCACAAAAAAAACATAAAAATTTTGCTTAAATGAAACAATTTTTACTCAAACTACTTATGAATTTGTATTTAACATTAATTTCTAATCATTTTCATTTTATATAAGTAAAAAAAATAAAGTGCAAACCTAACTTAATTTGCCATCAAATCACAAGTTATATTTTAATTCCAGGCCTCTATAAGCATTGTTCTAATGAATGCATTATTGCGCGTTTGAACAGAAAATATTTTCTTTGTTGGAAAAAACAGGCCCTAAGATTTTTTGTATGAGAAATAGGCCTAGGAAGTTTATTGGTAGCAATATCTAGTTGACCTAACTGTAGAGAGCTCTGACATGATCAAACTCTTTTCACAGCCTTCTCTTCAGATGTGGGGAAATAGAGCTTGGTATAATTTACCCATTGTTAGGCCTATATTTAAATGTTGAATAGGTAGGCCGAAATTTCACCCACACCTTTATTGCTGAATAGTAGCAATATCAGCTATCACATATGCCTTCATGTTTTTAAACCAAATAACTCTAGGCTATTCAAGTGTAACAATTAGCCAAACAATGTTTGAATCACTTAATTTTTTTATAATGAACCCAATACATGTGTTTCTCTACCCGAAGAAGCACATTGTGCATCTGAAAGCTTGTGTTCATTATGTGTATGTGCTTTCAAGTGTTTGTTTCTATCTCTACAATCTCTCAACCAGTTATCTCAGATAAGTGAGGCTACAGTAGATGTGTTTCTTTCTTTTTACAAAGACAATGAGTGAATTTTGTTTTATAAAACTACTTTTTTATAGTTGATGTTGTGCTAAGCTACATATTATAGATCTTCTTTTAGCTACTATGTCTGTTTTTATTGCTTAAATTCTCCCACTACAAGGATCAGCTTGTGAGGGAACAAAACCCAGTTGCTTTAGTTTCAAGCCCAACCTTTAAAACCATTGCCTACCGGCTTGTTTTAAGCCATAAACAGCTCTTTTAAGTAGGCATACTTTGTCCTTCTTATTTTCGAAGCTTTTATAGCATCTTCTTAGCGTTGAGAAATGTAGAATGGTCTTTGTTATGGCTTTCTTCCATTATTATGTCACATAAAAATGTTTCCAATATGTCTGGTTTTTGCATTAAAATTCTTTCTTCAAGTTCACAATGAAGAAGGCAGTCGAGATATCCATTCAAGTAACTTTCATGTCTTGATTAAGTGCAACTCCAAGAAGAACTTTAATTGAGTTTAGTTTTGCAACAGGAGCATAGGTTTCATCAAAGTCAATTCCCCAGGAGCTGAGCAAAACCTTTTGAAACAAGATGAGCTTTCCTTCTCTATAGCTCCCCATTGACTGTATATCGTACTTATTTTTAAAACCATTATGCTAACTATCACATTGTCACCTTTTTCTCAATCTACAATTTCCCAAGTTTCATTTTTTAAGTGAGATTTTATTTACTCTTTCATAGATTTTTGCTATGCTTCTCCAACACCTCCTTCTAATGCATATTTAACATCACAATAGGCTGTTGCATCATAATCTGACATCTAAATGGGAAGTTGCCTGTTGCGTTTTGGCCTTGAGTGTACTTGGTCTTCATCTGAATCTTGCTCTTCTTGGTCTGAGATGTCTCGCAAGGTCTTGAACTGGAACAGGGGGGGCTGGAATCGTTATTTCATCAACATTTTCTTCATTAATAACTTCTTTGTTGTCCTCATTAGATTGATCATCCATAACTAAATTGTTGTCTCCTCTTTTCTCCTTTGAGTCATAGAATTTTTTGTCCAAAACCCTGGAATCTCTTGTGATTTTGATTCTCCTTTTATTGGGCATCCACATTCTGTAAGATTTGGAAATTTTGGAATATCTAACAAAAATTTTTTCATCTACCTGTGAAGAAAATTTCTCTTTGCCAGTTTAATTTTTGCCCAAAACGAAAGTTTTGTTGCCAAATACATGAAGATGTCGAATCGACAGAACTCTTCCTACCCATTCCCGAAAAAGGTGTTTTGTCTTTGAGGGTCCTTGATGGAGATCTATTACACAGGTAGTTTGCTCTGTGTATCACCTTAGTCCAAAATGACAGGGGCAGGTTCGACTCCAACATGAGACATCGGGCTTCATCAAGTAAGGTTCTAGGCCTATTCATCCATTCAAATAAACCATTATGATGAGAGGTATACAGTGTAGACATCCGCCTCTGAATTCTGCATTCTTTTAGAAAACTCTCAAACTCTTTGTTTCAGTATTCTGAGGTTTCATTATCATATTGCAGAAATTTAATTTTGTTTTCTGTAAAATTCTCAACCTCATTTTTATATACTTTGAAAATTTCTAGAACTTCATTTTTATGTTTTACAAAATAAACTCAGCTGTAAAACGTTTTCTCATCTGTATAGGTCACCAAATATCTTGATCCGTCAGAGGATTCAACACGCATGTGGCCACTAATATCCAAATGCACTGTTTCCAAAACTTTGATGTTTTCTGGAACTTCTCTAGTAGGAAAAGAAACTTGGGTCAATTTTCCTTTGATACATACCACACAAATATTCAGTATATCACTTTGAAATCTAAACCTTCCAATGTTTCATTTTTGCATGCCAACTTTAAATCTACTTCATTTAAGTGAACAAGATTTTTATGCCATTCTTCTATTTTATGTTCTTCATGCACTTTATTTATTACCTCTACAGCCCAAGAATTAACATTATATAGCCCATTTGACTTTTTAGCTTCTAATCTTAAGGAGGGTGCCTACCGAAGCGCTGGAATTCATTACAGACGTTCAGGGAATACACCATGGTTAGGTATTGTTTTATTTTTCCCAAACTTGACAAGCCAAAATGATGATAAAGGGTGGGAGCATGCTTATCTAGTACTCTCAACCTTACATTTTAATAATCTATGTATATAAAAAATTAATGAAAATTCAAAATTTGCTTATTTTCAATGGCCCTTTAAGTATATTGTCACAGTTCTGAGACGATGGTAACTACTAGATAATCATAGATACAACCTTTCAGAAACAAATAAAGTAATTTTTTGATAAGGTCACAACAGAAAATGTAAAGATAATCTATAATTCCTTTTACTGTTTTGATGCGTCAAAGACAATGCTTTTCAGCCATCAAGTGGTACAGCCATATCCTCCATCTAAGGTTTGGAAGTTAAGAATAGCCACAGAAAGAAGGAAAGGCAGTTGACTCTATGTGCATGCGCCCTTTTAGATGGATGTCTACCTTCGCCTTGTTGAGAGTTGAGTCAACACACGTTGCACAGTGAACCCGTAAATTTTAAGTTTTAGGTGTTCATTAAAAAATGTTTAAAATAATATCTGCAGAAGCGTTTATTGTAAATGTATGAATAAATGTGTTTACAAACTGGTCCTGATTTCCAAACAGTTGTGTATGCTTTGTCTTCTTATGATAGCTATTATAATTATATATTAATAACATAGGTGGTGACCTGGTGGTCTAGGGGTAAGGTATCGGACCTCTCTGTCGGGGTCCGGGGTTCAATCCCTGGTCCCGGCACAGATTTATCTGATTATCAAACCCTTCCTTAACCTCTGACAAGACGTATATTAATAACAACTTGTGAATGTGTGGAAAGTCAGGCCTCAACTGTGGTTCGGATTCCACGTTAAACTGTAGGTCCTCCATTTCAACTCACAATCCCTTACCATTACACATTAGTGGAGGTGCGTATAATCCGAACTGGCAGTAAGTCGCGGTGCTAATAATAATTAATAATTATAATAAAATAAAATTATATTGTAAATGCAAAGGGGACCGCAAAAAATTAGGATGGAAAAAGAGGAAGAAGCGTTTTATCGATGGATCAAAGTAAGCACATACTGATTTATCATTATAAAAACAGGATCTAGTTCATTGTTCTACAGTTGTGTGTTAGTTTCATTTCACCATGTTGCTCCTATATTCAGGAGGACGGGTTTAAAATCCATTTCGGAAGCTTCACTAAGCTGGTCTCGTGAAGTAAAGAACCATAATTTGAATTCTGTTGCTTAAATTTAAAAAATATATTTTTTATGGTCTTTGTAATTATTCTTATAAATCCAATGAACTTCCACTTATTCTTTGGGCTATATAAAAACACTACATGAAGAGAGTATATATTTAATTTACATGTACTAATTACTAACAAAGTGGTGATGGACAATTTAATTTCTTAACATATGTATAACTATATACAAAAACAAAATTTTAATCATTACACACAATATAAAATTTAATTTTAATAATGCTTAATTCAGCTCAGTTTTAAAATGAATTTAAATAAATTTATAGAAGCTTCCAAAGGAAACAAATACTTTCAGTATTAAATTGAATTTAACTAAATTAAATTCAATCCTGATACATGAAGGTTAAATCTAAAACAATTATTACAAGGTTTAGTGCCTGATTACTAGTCTCAACTGAAAAAGTTCCAAAATCAGCTTTTCAATATAAAAACCTTGAGCAACATATTTAATTTCTGAGTAAGTGTGAATTTGCCTTTTCCATACTAAACAAAGCTCATAATGTTTAACCCTAAATATCGCAACATTTAATGTCGTTTCACGATCTAGAAGCTTTCCGATCATATACTGTAAATTCAAAATTTCTAATCATTACTGAGCACTATTGATTGAAAGCAAGGATTATATACTATATATTGACATCTGTTTTTGAATTATTGCTTTACATGGTGGGGTTGCTTGAAGCTAGTCTCCCTCGGCTGGTAATGTACGCCTCTTAATATGTTGTAAAAAAAGGCCACTAATCATGCAATAAATATTGACAAATGTTTCAGGATTAGTACCTTACATGGTGAGATAAGCTTCACGAATCTCCACCAAGGTGCATTAGCTGTGGTTTTTTAAATGTGAAATTCACTTTGGTTTTATAATCCATTTCCACACTATAATGTGAGAGCACTTTTTCGTATCAAATACTTCCTCTTCCCTAGTAAATTATTTTTTTATAATTTTTTCCCCAAAAAGTAGCAAACTGTGTTATTAAGAATTCATAAGAAATTAAATTTAAGAATAATATTTGTTCACATTACTTCATAATAATAAAATAGGGTACTGGAATAATTGTTTTAAAAGTTTTAATCAAATCGTTTGATTTTTTCAAAAATACAGGTTTTATGTTACAATAATTAATACTTGAACATGCTTGGCAAAATTAAATCCTGTATTATTTTGCATGCATATAATATGTCCTAGCAATAAAATGCTCAGATAATTACACTTTTTGTCAGATTTTTGAGCTACATGCTGAAATACAAATTATGTAAAATGTAAGGCAAAGCATAGTGTTTCTTGGATTTAACCAATTGTCTATAACACCACCATTATATTCAATTTACAGAAAATACTTAGTGGTTATAGGAAAATAACTATTTAATAAAAGCATGTTATAAATTTCTGTGATTTTGGTGATTGTTAATTAATGACCAAAACACAAAACATCATTTCGGGATAGTAAATTCGGCTTTATGTTTTCCTACTGTCAGAAATGTTCAAATATACCTTTTATAGGCATTTTATTTTGTAGTTTTATAGTATTCATAGAAAAACAAGTTTCTTAAAAAGGGACCTTATCTATCCACATATTATGCTTTGTAAAGACAAATGACTTACATTCTAACAGAGGTGGTAACAGTTCATCGAGCCAGCAAAAACCTGAATTCCTACATAGTTTTATGGTGTAGGCAGTAGGCTCTTTGTCGACTTGCAATTACTTTTATTGCTTGAGTATAAAAACTTTATAATAAATATAAAAGTTCTAAAAAGCTGTACATATATTTTCTAGATAACCAAATTAATCATTCCTAGGACGAAAAGACCACAAAATCCTTACTAAAAACTTATTTATTTTATATAGGCCTACCAATAGTTGTTTACATTTTTATTTTAGGAATATTCATAGTTATACAGTTCAAATAATCTCCTCTCCACATTCGAGCACACCTCCAGGCATCTTATCTGATACTATCGGTATCATCCCTCTACAATCAGAGCTGCCTCACTACAGCGCACAAATTAATATATCCATACATTCAATAACTGGTAGGCCTAGCAGCAGCACCTTTACAGAAGATGTAATGGACATATGCTCCGGAGGTCGAAAACATCATTGTATTCACAACGGTAAATATTACATAATACATTTTAGTGTAAACTTATTTAGTGAACAATAAATTAATTACAAATTTACTAAGCTGCCCTGATTAAATATGATACATATTTAATAGGAGTGTCACCTTATAAAAATAAAATAAGAAGCTGAAATACAATATCTAGAATTATGAATGCAATAAAAATAAATGCTAATTAAATATCATAGGCTAAAATTAAGATTAGCACAATCGTGGCGGTGGGAAGGTGATCAATTTCATTTAGGCCTAGTATTAAATTAGTTGAAAAATTATATATGTAGGCCTACACGAAAATTGATTCTGTGCGTGCTAAGCTAAAGGTCCGGGGTTCAATTATCATGCCAAAGCTAACAGTTAACAGTTATGGTTCTGGTTCCAGTTCCACTCCTTGCACTAAATACTTCAAGCTACAGTGCACGTTTTTTTTCTTTCCAAGGACACAAATGTTCTAAAAAGACCCTCTGTAATAGGACGCAGAATAGTTGACTTTCATTACTTTTTGGAATGTATTCAAGCCATAAAGCATAAAGGGTTCAACTGCAAATTTTCAAATATGAATACAACAGGTGAAACAAGGAATGGCTTCTGCAGCACATTACACTTGAAATGCAAGATGTATGGCGTTCTTGAAACACTCCATGCTTCAAATCCCAACTCACCGATGAATGTTAATACCGCAATGGTGGCTGGCATTATTAACACAGGCCAAGGTTTTCCTCAGTTGGAAGAGTTATCTACAGTACTAGATATGCCCTGTATGGACAATACTATGTACCAAAAGATACACCAAGAAATAGGCAAACATCCAAGAAGCATTGCTCCTGGTGGAAAGATGGCTATTGCGTGTGAGGAAGTGGCATTGGCTGTCAAAGCCAAATATTTAACGTTTAATTTAGTATTTAATAATATAAGAGTTAAAAGTATTTAAAATGAAAAAGTATTTGGAATAAAAAAGTAAAAGAAACTATAACAGCTGTGTAAATAGAAACTGTTTAGTGGCGCCCAAGGCACGTGCCAATTCTGCCATACCCTAGATCCACCACTGGATGTATGTGAAATGATCATGATTTATCTTTATTCAAAGATATGCATGTAATTAACATGATTTTAATTTGTTTAGTGATATGAGTATAATGAACATGATTTTAATTTGTTTAGTGATATATTGTGGAAATGTATTGAACATAATTTTACTAAACTTTGTTGTAGACCTTTATGTGTGGTGATCATGATTTTCTTTTATTTTGTGATATATGCGTATTAAACATAATTTTCTAAACTTTGTGGTATGTGTGTAGTGAACATAATTTTTCTTTATGGTGTGATATAATATAAGATAAAAATTTATTTTACTATGTGATAAAGCTTATTTGAACACTATTTTTTTAAGCATTGTGTTATGTGTGTAGGGAACATTATTATAAACTTTGTGGTATGTGTATAGTGAACATGATTTTCCTAAACGTTGTGTTGTATGTGTAATGAACACTATTTTCCTTTGTGTTACCAAATAGGTCCTACATGTTATAGCCATGGTTTACCTTTATTTTGTGATGTAACCTACTTATAGGGAAAATAATTCTCCTAAATTTTGTGGTATACAAGTAGTGAACATGATTTTCCTCTATTTTGTAATTTAGGCCTATGTATAGTAAACATAAATATTTTTTTCAAGCTTTGTGGTATATGTGTAGTTTTTCATACCCAACTGTGATTTGAAAACCAATGTTTCTGTCATCAGCAGGCCACGACGATGATAACACTAGAATGAAGCCTTAGACCAGTGTTTCCCACATTGGGTGATACTGTCCTTAGGGGGTGAGAGGGGGAATATTTTTGGTTTGGTGAGATGCTAAATAATTGCAAGAGAGTTGTACGGCAGTGTATGGGTTTTTACCAATATTGCAGGAATAATTTTATGCTAGCTAGTAAATACAGGAAATAAAATATTTGTATCATATTAAATACTGTATTTATGTTATATAATTTTGACAATCCGATTAATGCCTTATGCTTATGACCATTTAACATAAGTTATGTTATGTTTTAAAGTGTGTTATATTCAAAAGAATTATAAATTATGCCACATAAAAAGTGCATTTATTTTGTGATCATGTTTTTTTCAAATGAGGGAATGTTGACCATTTGACAATATAGTATTTCTGCAAGGCTATTATCATTGTTTTCAGTATGCACAATATATTTAACTTGGGGGTAGGGGCTTTAGCATAATCAAATTCCCTGAAGAGGGCAGTAGGCTAAACAAAAGTTTGGGAATTACTTCCTTGAACCATGCAGATAGTGAAGTCACATATAGTTAACATTACATTCCTTCATCAGGTGCATACACATATTGTCGACATTGTTACCTTTCATCAGGTGTACACGTATAGTGGACATTGTTACCTTTCATCAGGTGTACACATATAGTGGGCATTGTTACCTTTCATCAGGTTTACACAGATAGTGGACATTGTTATCTTTCATCAGATGTACACACATAGTTGACATTGCTACCTTTCATCAGGTATACACATATAGTGGACATTGCTACCTTTCATCAGATATACACATATAGTTAGCATTGCTACCTTTCATCAGGTGTACACGTATAGTGGACATTGTTATCTTTCATCAGATGTACACACATAGTTGACATTGCTACCTTTCATCAGGTATACAAATATAGTGGACATTGCTACCTTTCATCAGATATACACATATAGTGGACATTGCTACCTTTCATCAGATATACACATATAGTTAGCATTGTTACCTTTCATCAGGTGTACACATATAGTGGACATTCCTTGCCTAAATATGATTCTAGATTTATATTTTACTCCAACATTATTAGGTTGTAAAAACACATTGAACACTACTTTCCTTGTTAGGCTCTCCATGTAGAGATTGAAACTAAGACATTTTACTCGTTAATAAATATAAAGTGAAAGATATTTTAATCATTTAACAACAAATTAATCTAATTTTGTATATAACTTATGTAAAAACTATATCCACACAAGCTTATTGATAGCTATTGTAATATATTTTTGTGGGCTTAGGAATATTTGAAAACATATAAACTAAGCTATAAATGTAAAAAATTGAAATATTATCACTATTAGCACCGCGTCTTACTACTCGTTTGAGTTATACGCACTTACACTAATGTGTAATGGTAGGGTGATTGTGAGATGAAATGGAGGACCTACAGTTTAACGTGGGATCTGAACCACGGAAGAGGCCTGGCATTCCCCACATCACAAGTTGTGATTAATACATGCCTTACCAGAGGTGAAGGAAGGGTTTGGTAATCAGATAAATTGAAATAAATCAAATCACAAACATAATATTTCATCATTATTTTGTGGCTATAAGTGTTAAGTGATTAAAAGGTCACGCTTACCTACACCATCTTGTCTAATATGATAAATTGATAAATGATAATTTGATAAAGACTAGTTATAAAGTTGTCATACAAGAGTTTTAACTACACCAACTAGAAATCAAAATATTGTACCACCAATAGTTAAACGTTCTATACAAAAAAAGTTTTTCACCACCACTTACCTTTAAAATGGGAAAGAAAGGTAATTGTTATGCAACTTTTACACATTTAGGTAATGCTAGTTTTGCCTTTAAATAATGATTGAATTCCCTAATAATACAATAATTACACTAAAGGGGAATAAAGTGAAAATTATCAATTAGAGGTACTATACCCTCATTTATGTGAAGGAAGAGTGAAAAATAATTGAAGGCAAACAATCTCAGAGCACACGAATGGAATTCCAACCTCGACCTACCCATCACCTGTAAATTAGACTAGACGAGAGAGATGATTTTGTTCGCGTGCCAACTGGAGAGGGCTATTATTTTTTTTAGTCATGGTTTTATAAGATGTTTAAACAAAAGATTAAAAGAGTTCAAGCTACTGTCCGGCTGAGATTTACCCAAAGGGTCAAATGATCTAATGCATCACTCTAATGATAGAATTGGTTGCAAATAACATGGAGGTTAGTGTTTGAATTCCGGTCTTGTGTATAGAGGGGGGTTTTGTCCTGAATGGTCTATTTCCACTCACTCTTCGCATTAATGTGGGTACAATTCCCTTGAAATTAAACTTTACTATCCTATAAAATATCAGCATATTAATTAGGGGATATGCAAATAATCCACAACAGGTAGTTTGAATGTTGTGGAAAATTAACCTAAAAAAGCAATATTTAGATACAAAACTGAAAAATAAAGTTATTAGTACCCAATTATTTTATGTACAGGAATGTAAATCAGTATCAAACCAGTGGGCTGTTTTGAAATATAAGCCAAAAGAGTGGCAGCGCTATTGATTTTACTAGCAAATGAATCTAAAAAGACCTTAAAAAAACTTGGTGGTTACTTGCCCCCGCCTCCTCCCCCATTCCGACCTTGAGTAACAAGTCTTTCATCCTTCCTCTTTCACTAATATGTTACGAACTCAGAAAAAGAAAGATAAGTAAAGAGAAGAGGTGAAATATTTTTTTACTCCCAAAAGGTGACAAGATATTTCTACCTGCCCATGTAGCACCCTTAATACTACATTGCCTTGAGGATTTGTTACTACTTCTTTGTTCTTTTTGAACAAGCCATCGAACCCTTTATCAGTCACTGTAATTACTGATAGTAGATTTGTGGTCAGACTTGGTACAAACAATGTGTTAAGCAAATTAATTTAGTTTGAATCTTGCATTTCGATTTTAACTAGGTCATTCCCAGTAATAGAAGCTGTATGATTCTCAGAGGCCAGTTTAAGAGTCCCATGTTCAGGGGTTTCAACAAAGTCCTGAAAAATGTCTTTATGTCTACACAAATGTGAAGTGCACCCGCTGTCAATGCACTATGATGAAATTTCAGACTGAACTGATTTAGAAGAAAGCCATTGTTTTACACTTTGTAATTTGACTCCCATCTTTTATTGTTACTCCAACAGTTCACGGCCTTATGACCGATCCTTCAACATTTATGGCATTTTTATTTGAATTGAGAGGTTGATGGAACATTGGTAGTTTTTCAAAAATATCTTGAACAATCTTTGTTCTTTGATTTTTTTTAGATTTATTCCGAAAAAAGCACCATCCAAGGTACCGGTAATACTATAATTTTTGCTTCTGGATTCAAACTTTTCGATTATTTTGATTCTTAAGTCCTCTTGGGTAAGCAATTTATCCCTGGACTAAATTGCTACTCTAAAATTTTCAAAGAATTTAGATAAGTTATAAAGCATCATTATGCTTAAAAGATCAGGATTTATACTGATTTCCAACTCTTCAAGCCTATCAACGGCGTCAGTGAATTTATTTAAATGACTTTGGGTATCGTCACCCTCATTCATTTTCTGAAGGATTAATAATTTCAATAAAGTGGTTTTTCTAGCAGGGCCTTACTTTGGTAAAGTTTTTATAACATATCCCACACATCATTTGAAAACTTATAGTTCTTAATATGTCTAAGTCCACTGGGCAATATAACTAAGGTTAGATCTGACCTTCCATTGAGATCCTGTTCCTTCCATTTCATTAATATGTCGTCATTGATTGAGGATCATTTTTCTTGACCAGAAATATATTTCCATAATCCACTCATCAAATTTGCTTGAAGCTTCCAAATATTGTAGTTATCCTTTTTACGTGGCCCGATATGATTATTTTCAAACATTTCCATGAAAAAAAAAATCAAACTTATTGTTTAACTAGCAGCATGAACTAGATCACTTTCACAATTGACAAGCACAACTTAATACTTTCATCTAAACCACAATAACTTACAATCGTTTTAAAATCAATTACCATACTTCATTTATTTTGAGCACATATCTGGGCCCATAACCTGTAGAAATTAATAGAGTAATTATATCACAATAACTAATTTACTATTGTATTGATACATTTTAAGCATAGTAGGTAACAGTTAATATTTTGGTCAACAACATAAAACAAAACAATGATGACAGGATCTAGGATCTCCTTAAACTGAGCTGGATACAGGAATTAGGATTAACATAACAATAAGGTTCACACAAGTCTTTGGTAAGTGATTAATTGTTCATTGTTTATTCTTATTTCAACAGAATTTAGTAATCCTGTTACAAATGGAACTGCCCATAGGACTTATTATACTATAAGCATATAGGCAAATCTTTATTTATTTTATTTGTTGAAAAACTATATTCATTGTTTCCCCATATATGACAAAATGCTCATTGTTCACTAGACCTATAATTCATTTGCGACCTTAATTTACTTGTATGACAGCTCAAAAAATTATTAGAAATAGTCCCTAATGTATCCCTACACCAACAGCTGACATCTATCAGTTTGGATAACTGTAATGAAAACATGGTAATATGTGAATATGATAATTAACTACAGTAATTTAGGCCAATATTATTTATATATTTATTTGAGATTGGACACAAAGCTTATTTATCATTTTATTCCACTTAAAAAAAAATTCACTGCACTTCCACAAAAGGTCTTAAGAAAATAGCTTCAAAATGGTGACCGACGAATTTAAACCACGTGGTTGAACATGTCGGAAACAAGTTTCTTTACAATTATGTACCCATGCAGTGGTTAAAAATATTTTATTCAGTTAAATATTTTGAAATATAATAAAATAATCATTAAATAATTTATTATATATAAAAAAATGACAAGTAATTTTTCTTTTCTAAATAAATAGGATGCCTGTATTAAAAGGTATTGGTGTATGCACTATATTACACATAGTCAATAACGTTCCAAAATGAAGAATAAGTACTTTAAATTATATTTAAAATATTATTTTGAGTTGGATGAAAAGAAATGATTAAAAGTAATGAAATAGTATGAAAAAACATAAGTTTACATTGATATAAATTTAGAATATAACAAGTAATTAAAAAACTTAGCATCCATAACAAAATAGTGATCTTATATTGAAGGGATTGTATGACGTTTTGTCTAAAGCAACGGGCTAGCTTAACTCCTACCCGGCTTAGAAACCTATCAACACAATAGATACTGTACTCTAATGCTATCTATAAGTGTGAAGACAAATCAACTTTTTCATAATATATAATGGTTTGTCGGGAAAACTAGCTCTGGGCAGCAGGGAATGCCTTTCAACAAGAAAATCATCTTGCTTGATAATTTGGATACATGTTCCATAGCTTGGCCAGTCCTGGTCTAGGCTAGACACAATTAGGCCCTACTTACCATTTATAGCTGGGCCTCCCCTCTTCTCTCCATTTCCACCCCTTTTAATCCTAACTAAGAGTTATCTCTAACATTTTTTAATCCCCAACAAGCTATAGCTCAAATTATATTTTACAGTTTCCAAACATTGGAGAGCTACTTTTGAAACGTCTTGTGATCCAGTTCCGAAGAGGTTTCAAGAGAAATGATAAAAGTATCTGCATCTCAGCTGCCACCTTCATTGCACATCTTGTGAACCAACGGGTTGTAAGTTGAATCGTCTATGCTATACTCATGGTATTTGAATTGATATAACCTAGTGGTACCTAGTCTAATTTTTTTTTGTATGAAGGATGTTTCTTCTCTAAGCCTATGTAATATGTGTGATTCTGATTTATTTGGCTATTCCTTGTTAGTTCTGTGTTGCCGTTATTTAGGCTTATACATATGCAGAGTTATTTTTTGCTTAAAAGACTCCACAAATTACCAAAACTTTGATAGCATAATGATAGCCAATACGTTTTCTGGTCACTAGTTAAAATAGGGAATACAAATTTATGAATGATAAATTTAAAATGGTACCTACACTTTACTATCGTCTTCTCTAATGGAACTCCAGACTTTATTTTAGTAGTATGAGTTTTATTCACATGATTATATTCAATGTATACAACACTCACACAATTAGACTGTCATGTGTTTACATATTTAAATTGTGAGTATGGCGCCAAACTGACTGTACTGAGTTGCATGTCGCACCATGGTGCTAGGCTCGTGGCCAAGATAAGTCTATAAACCAATCTAACAGCATTCAAGTAAAAAAAATTAATTTCAGATCTAGCCTACTGTACTGACAAAACCATGCGTACACAGAACAAGCAATCACACACACAAGACATCGCCAGGGTCATTCACTGTTGAATCAACCAAAATTAGTTTTGAACCTTGGCTTGTTGGATTTGATTGAAACTTGATGCTCTGCCAGTCATTATTTAAAGATTTAGATTAATTTGTGGATTCTTTTATTGCCGGTTTATTTTCATAACTTTACGGTATCATTATAGTGTTCCATTTTTACGGTGCCTCCCCGATTGTTACGGGGACTCACTACCATGATCCTCTAATTTGCTGGTGATGAAAAGCCATAACAATTTTAAATTACACATACATTTGCTCACTTTTATAATGCATGCACTACACGGTTATAACCTACTATACGCATTTTGGTAACTATGAAAACTTGAAAACATTCATAATTGCTCAGGTAGTTGCAAACACCCAATTCTTGGAATAGCCAAAAGTGTACCACTGTAATCTGCTGCAGGTTGTCATAGATGCTAAGTGACCCCACTCATTTTTGTTGATTCCAGTAATTCCTTGGTGATTGTCCCCCCCCCCCCNTTTTGTTGTCCCCCCACCCCCCTCACTATATCTCTGGTGTCTATTCCTCGACCTTCCCCCCCACTTAACCCAAACAATGCCACAACTGCAATATTGGAAATTTGAAAAATACCCAAGTGAAATATTTAAAACACCAATTTTAAAATCCATAAATAAAAATACTATTTGAAATTGTGTTTATATTAATTAGTATTGTTTTTAACTATGTACAGAGATATAAATTTGGTTTCATATAAAATGTCACCAATCATAATCATTATCATCATAATCATGAACTGTTTGCAGCCTCTGGCCAGGTTTGTTTAGCCTCCATCTCCCTCTGTCCTTCCACCATTCTTCCTCCTGCAATCTCTACCACTCTCTTCTCACTTGCACACTTGCTATTTGTTCCTCCTATCTCTTCCTCGGACTCCTTGCGGTCTTTTCCCCAGATACTTCATATCCATTAATCTTCTTGGAATCCTCTCCACTTCCATCCTCATTGTGTGTCCATACCATCTAATGCTTGGTTCCTCAACTATCTCATGTACCCCCTGTACCTCATTTCTTGAACTTACATCGTCATTCCTAATCCTATCTCTCCTGGTGACAGCTAGCATGCTCCTCAAAAACTTCATTCCCATGGCCTCCACTTTCCTTGTTTCTCTTTTAGCCAAAGTCCAGGTTTCCACTACATACGTAACTATGGGTATGAAGTATGCTCTATACAACACTTCCTTACACTTTAAGGGCATTTCTCTTTTCCATAGTAGGTCTCTTACACACCAGTAAAAAACCTCTCCCGGCTGACTTCATCTTACTATAACTTCTCTGCTGCCTCCTTTTGCCTCAACCACAATAGTGTAGTTGGTAGTTACCAAACTACTTTACGATCTTGGCTTCTTTCAAATATACTAAATCCAGTTCTATCACCTTTCTTGGCCTTGTTCTCTGCCTTGTGATCAACATCACTTCACTTTTCGCCTTACTAAATTTCATTCCACACTTTTTTACCTCCTCATTCCATTCCTGTGGCTGTTCCTGTACTACCTCTTTCTTTTACCCCCCATACCATCAAGTCACTTTATTCATGATCATTTCCATCACCAATAGAAATAGTAATGGTGAGAGGGCACTTCCCTACTTGACTCAATTTTTTAATCAGAACCATTCTGTCCGTCCCTACACAACTCACATTATCATCATACATATTCCTTACTCTCCTAGCCACTCCTCTTTATACTCCAACCTCCTACATTGCGTATCATACTTTCTTTCTATCCACACTATCATAAGCTTTTCCTACATCCATAAATGCCATTATTACCAGATCCTTTCCAAACTCTTATTTCTTTTTCATCAACTGTTTAGTTTCAAATATTAAATCTATTATAAACCTCTTCTCTCTGAGCCCATGTTGTTCCTCTCTCCATCTTCCATTCACACTTTTCCGTATTCTCCTTTATAACATCTTTTCATACATTTTCGTGCATTGACACATCAATGCTATGCGTCTATAACTTTCACACCTCTTCCTATCCATTTTCTTGAATATTGGTAATATAATACCTTTTGTTCAATCCTCTGGCACTGTTTTTTCCCTCCATGCTGTCCTAACTACTCTATACCTCCACTGTAGACCCATTTCTCCTGCTGCTGTTATCATTTCCACCACCACAATTTCGTCCACTCCTGGTGACTTTCCCTTCCTCATCCTTTTCATGGCCTCTTCTATCTTCTTCCAAGTTAGGTCAACTACTTCCTCCTCCAGCTCTCCATCAATGTCCTTCTCTTCTTCTTTTCATAATAATCCTTCTCCCTCTGGGTTCAACAATAACTCAAAATATGATTTCCACAGATTATTTACCTCTTCATCTCTCCTCTCAGTTACCTTCATTTTTAACCCATCATTCTGACCTATTTCCAATTTTCCCATCCTACATTGTCTCAATTGACTATACAATATCTTCTTGCTCCATTGTTTGGTTTCCCCCCGTTCTTTTACTATCTCCTTTGTATTTCTATTTTTCTCCCTATACTTATTCTCTGTATCTCTTGTTCTTTTTTGTGAACCATTTTCTAAATTCTTTGTTCTTGGTATTCACTGCTTCCTCTACCTTTTCATTCCACTATGGTGTATTCTTCCATCTTCTCCTTCCATTAGTTCTTCTTCATAAGTCCTCTGCCTCTTCCACTGGGCGATTTCTGAACCTTGGCCACACCTCTTCTCCTTTTATGTAATTAGGTAATGCGAGCTCCTCTTACTCTTGCTTGAAAGCGCACTCTCTCCTCCACTTGGCTGAGCTTCCATATCCTTATCCTCTTTTCCTTCTTCACTATCTGACACCCCCTGCTTCAGCCTTTCATGTCGGCGACTAATTGTCTATGGTCTCTGTCCAAAGACACACTTGGCAGAACCTTAATGTTCAATGTGCACACCTTTGCTTCCCTATCTAATAGGAAATAATCAATTAGAGAGTTTTGCTCACAATTCCAGCTGCAGCATGTTATATTATGCGCATTCCTGCTCTTCTTAAGCCAACTGTTACTGACCTTCAGTCCATTTCTTGTGCACAATCCTAAGGGTCTCTTTCCTTCTTCGTTTCTCTCCCCCATCCATCAGCTCCTAGTACCTCTTCAAAATCTCTTCTTTCCTTCCCAACTTTGGCATTTAAGTCTCCCATCACCACTTGCCTACTTACCCAGGTGTCCTTCCAGTTATTTTTCAAACTTTTCTTTTTTCCCAAAATTGCATCCAGATTGAGGGGAATACACCTGCAGTACTTCTAACTGCTTTCCTTTCGCTTTAATCACCATTTTCATTATTCTGTCAATTATTTTCTTCATCTATACTTTTCACCATATCCTCACTACAAACCCAACCCCATTTCTCCTCTTGTCATTCCCCATCCAATGTAACGTATATCCTTTTCTTAATTCCATCACTTCACTCCCTCTCCACTCATTATTAAGATAGTCTTAAATGTACAGGGTGCCTACTGGGTCACGAAAGTTATGAAAAAGTCACTAATTGCAAAAAAGGTCCCAAAAGTCCTGAATTTTCAGTATTTTGGTCATAAAGTCACAATATTTCTATTTGAATTTCCCGCACTTTGTAACAACGTTAATGCGTCGAACGTTGCACCACCCACTACCTATGATGCCACGAGCTAGCCGCAAGTTGCCTGATGGTTTTTACCCTGATACCAAGGGCAATGTTAACACTCACCATTTGGTTTAAGTTTAATGTTGCGTGTGAGTGCATTATATGATGTTCAACCGTTTACGGATGGAATTTTATGGTCATAAAAGGTGATCAAAAAGTCACTAATTTTTGTTTTTCGAACTTAGTAGACACCCTGATGTATGATTTTAAAATTACGGACAAATAATATATATTAAGTGTAGGTAGGCTATTGTGGTTCATACAAGCACATTAAATGATATGTAGGTATGTAATTATTATTTTTCTTTCTCTAATATTTTAAAAAAAATCCTTGAATCTAAATTTTTATCAAGTTGTGCGTCTGACACCCTAGCTCAGTCAGTAGTGTGTCTACCTACAAAGCTAATTGTTTCGGGTTTGATTCATGGCAGGATAAAAAAATGTATCGTTTTTGAAATGTGAGTTTACACTTTTCACAGAGATTAATTAACTGCTGGAAGCTGGGTGTTGTGTGTTCTAGATTTAAGTTACTTAATAAGGTGTGTGCTGATTTAAACAGTCACTTCAGAAAGTTATTGAGAATTAAAAACAAAGGTCAATTTAACTCTTCACCGATATAACAAGTAATGGCTATAATGAGGAAATTTTGTGGGTCTACTTGTGCTCGTTACAACCAAGTTCAACTGTTGTGTATTTGATATATAAGAGTTTTTAAAATTTGAGAGTTTCCATTTTGAGATATTCCTACAGATGTATATTGATCACAATCCCATCAATCCAGAACCTTAACATATATAACATTTTCACAAATTAAGTTAAGGTCTTAATAAGCTAAAAGCATCTGTTTAAATAATTGTATAGATTCAAGAAAGTGTTAGGTCACAATGTGAAGAAAATTTAAACTCTATATTTTTACTGGATTAATATTTTATTTATTTTGACAAAAAAAAATTATCCATAAAAACGGCAAAAACACTGGCCTTTTCTAGTGTTCCCTTCCATTCCACCTTAAGGGTTAATTTTAGCTGTAAATGGGGATGGAAAAACTACATTATTACACTACCTATCTCTCTTCCCTTTCAGACTTCCTCCTACTTTTTGTATCTTACTCCATCTTGACTTTCTGGATTCAGGTAAAATCTTCCCTCATTTGTTTTGATGTAATAGTTGTAGAGCTTTTCATCACAGAGCTAGAGTATTGGTAAATTCTATTGGTTGAGGCCTGCATTGTTTAAGCAATGGAAAATATAAATAGTAATGCATGTATCTGTATTCATGCTATAAATAATTCTCACCGCCGGCATTTTATGTGTGCCTTAGTGATCAGCAAGTTTTCAAATTCACACACCTTCACTGTCAATCACAAACTATATTATATTTTTTTGCTAAATTTCCTATACAGATTGCATAATATACAAAACAATACACAACTGAAATAAAATGTGAACAGGCCTTCTGTAAATCTGTACATGTGCACGAACACATACAAATGCTGGAACATTCCCTTCCTCCTCCTCTACTTCCCCCCACTTTTCTCCAACACCCCATAATTACTTAGGAGAAGGAGGTAGGAGCTTGAAGTACTGCAGTCATTACTACGTTGGTTATTTTAGAAACTTTCCCTACAAAAGGACTACTCACACTTCACACGAAACATGTCATTCCTGACTTTACCACAGTAAAATAGCGAATATAGACAGGTGATTTCAACTTTTGTCCTGTGTTTAAAGATTGTTATGCATAAATATTTGTCTTTAGAAGTGTTCATTTTCGTTATTGAGAAAGTCCATTATTGGGTGGTTGTTTCACTGTGAGAGCCCATGTTATTTTGCTGGGGAAATTTAAGCTGTCCTTTATTAAGAAGGATCCTTTATTCAAAGGTGTCTGTTTAGGGAGAGTTCACTCCACACTCAAATTTGGTGGCTTTTTAAACACATCTTTTGTACATTTTTTCATTCAGAATTATTTGTTCAATTCTCACAACCGTAGGAAAAACCTTTTAATAAATCAGGAAATATTAATTTTTGCCAGGAAACCCGGGAACGCTAAAATTTTATCATGGAGTTTGAGTGGCCATCCTATAGTGGATTCAGAAACTTTGATACCGTTGCCACATTGCCAGATTGTGATAGAGCATTGGGGAGTGTTAGGTAGGAGCTACTCATGAATAGGGCTAGGATCAAGGTGTCCAGTGACCTGGAAAACCGGAAATTTGTTTGGTCAGGGAAAAGTCAATATGTGATATATGTATCATCTTTCCATCCCTCTACCACATGTCTTTAGCCAAAGTAGAGTCATGGCTATGCACATACGAGAGAATCTGAGTATATTATATGAAGAAGAAACTAAAAAATAATATTTCTCACAACACTTTTAATCTCTATGGGAATTTTAAAATATAGTTTGGCAGGACGCACTGAGGATGTTTTTGACATACTATTTTTATTCTCAACTTCAAACTAAGGCTAAATCGAACATAACATGTGTTGATTTTTCTTATTACAACAAACTTTGATAATTTGTCCATGCCTCCATAGATAAGTCTTTTTCAGTTTTAAGGCATATCTAAACCATTTTAATATAGTACATATTTTGAATGATTTTATAAAAACAAATTTTAATTAGTGTTCACCAGCAAAAAATAATGTTTAATATTTTACACATAATTATGATAATAATATTAATAAAACGACTTTTGAATAGGCCTGGATGTTTTTGAAATGTTTAAATAGCTATTAATTTCTTATCTTATTTTGTTTTACATGGTTTTACACTATTTAACCTGAACAAGATTTTCAAGCAACATAAATTAGTCATTGTAAGATATATTAAAAAAAGTCATATATTTTCTTTGTAGGATGTTGACATTTTTAAAGAATTTTTTTTTCATGGAAATAACATTCAATCACTACTCATAAGATAGGTTCAAGAATTTTAGTATTCTTGTCAATATCGAGTGCTACACTCTGATTGGAATATGTTTCAGGCCCATGAGATCATAGCATTGGAGATCCTGACTCTACTTGTTGAGTCACCAACTGATGACTCAGTGGAAGTGGCCATAGCTTTCTTGAAGGAGTGTGGGATGAAATTGATGGAAGTGTCCAAAAATGGTGTACATGCCATCTTTGAGATGCTGCGCAACATTCTGCATGAGGGGCAGCTGGATAAAAGGGTACACACTTTGTTAAACTAACAATAGTTGGAATTAATATACTATTGTCACAACCACTTAGCAATGTTTGAATGTTTGTTTTGATTTACATAACTTGAGTTGACGCGTGCTAAAATTGTTGGCTTAGCATGTATGAAGTAACATTTTAGAAAGGTTACAGAAGAGCACTGACAATTTATAATGATAATTCAACTAGTTGGCTAGAAAAGGGGCCATAGCATGGTATAAAATTCCCTTACCCTTTGGCAAAGGGGCTGTCACAATTCCATTGATATTATAGGTGGTCACTCTGTCTGACACTGTATTGTATCAGACAACATCTTTGGGTCATCAGTAGCACTTGTACTTAGAGGGCATATGTTGAGCCCAGGGTCCCGAGTTTGAGTTCTTTAGAGGTCACGCACACTAACAGTCAACTTCATTGGCTTAAGTATCGCAAGTTAAGCTAGCTCTTACATGGGCATGGGCGGCCATTCTCTTTATTTATTTATCTTTCGACTACATTATCATCTTTGATCCACCTTTTTAGAAATGTATCACATCCCAAACTTGTTTATTTATAATGCTTGTGTGTTATTTTATGAGCATTGGAATGCTTCAAGGATGAACCAAAGGGTGGAAGTTTGACCATCTATTTGTCTAACTTTTTTTTGTGTGATTATACTGCCCATTTGGGTGAATTTGAATGAAACTCATTATAATTACATACAGAAATTATATGAAAGTCACTGGGAATCAATATTGCCCTGATGTCACAATCGGGCATTCCAATTAAACACACTATCACTGAGCTATTTTTATGGTGTCATCTATCGCTTCTTTTTAATTACTTTTAATATCATCATCATCATCATCATCACCACTGCGTCTTACTACCTGTTTGGGTTATATGCACTTACACTAATGTGTAATGGTAGGGTAATTGTGAGATGAAATGGAGGACCTACAGTTTAACGTGGAATCCAAACCACGGTGGAGGCCTGGCATTCCTTTTTAATGTGGGTCTGTGGTTGTAGGATGTGTTGTGGATGAGGATAGGGGTGGTGAGAGGATATATAATAGTGTGGGTTTGTAATGGCTGGTTGACTTAGGTTTTTGTGGTTTTTATTTGTACTACTATGGCTATTACAAATGTGATATTGATGTGAAATATTAAAATATATGAAAGAACTTAAAATACTACTTGGAAGTTTGTGGCAGAACGAATTATTGCAAGAAATAACCAATGACCTGAGTGACCTATAGGTGATCCTACACGGTATATGAACCCCGGTAGCCGTCCAATACAAGTACTGATGAACCGACATCCTAACCCATGTAGCCGCCAAAACATTCATATTGACCCCCTAGACTCTATCTTGATTAGTCAGCCCAATTAGCTAGGATACACTACTATTTAACCTGGCTCCTGGCCTGGTTTACCCTAAGGAATGTTGACTCTCTGTTTATGTTGTCAGCGCATAGGTTCTATTTGCTTACAAGCTAATCACAACAACTTGCAATACTCATTTTATCATTCACAATCCAGAGCACAACAATATTAAACAATCACACCTCTCAATTCTAGGCCATGTGATTACAATGGTATATTATAATAGCTTAATTATTATTAGGTTGGTTAAACTTTTCGCTTATTTCAATAAGTGTAATGATCCAATACATTATCTCACAAACTGTGTCTGAATGACGAGATGCTTTTATCTTTATATTGGCATGACTACCTCTCATAAATACCATTCTTTACAGTGCTTATTCTATAACCATCAAATTAGAAAAATAATGGTTTGAGAAGTTACTTAAATGTTGTCATACCTAAATACTGGATTAGGACATATTCAATTATAATCTTTTAAAAAGAGAAGTTGTCACCTATTTTACCCACTTTCAACCACTTTAAATTTCACCACATTTCTTTTTTCAAACTCAATAGATAACTTTTCTTGAGACTAGTAGTACTAGTTTTAAAAATAATACTTTAACTAACACATTTATTAAAATTAATAGAGGCAACCATTAAATATTTTAGTGACCATCTACCATCTTATTCTATGTCAAATGGCTACTTACAATTACCATAATGTCTTAGTTTAACTTGGCTTTGAATTAAATTTTGCTACAAGTGTCAAACTTTTAAACTAACATCCTTTAACAGTGAATAATGTATTCTATCCATATTTTCTATGTAACTTATAGTTTTCAAAATCTGAAAGAATGTGTCAAGTTTGTATCAAAGTTGAATAGAACAGAACTTCTTAAATAAAATTGACATTTTTAATTTGGGATATATATATGTGCTTCATTTGGAGTTTCTCTCCATTAATATGATCAGGGTCTTTCTGCTTGGTAGAGTGACCAAGAGATTAAAACAATATATCTTGATTAAATCCTAAAGGTCAGAGCTTAATTATTTTCATTTGCTCTTATGATTGTTTCTAACAATTTGTATTTTTCCATTAAATGATGGTGTAGTTAGTTTCTCTCCCTCTCTTCATATTAATGAAGCACACAATTTGTTAAAGTAAATTGAGTGTGTTTGCAACAGGTCCAGTATATGATAGAAGTGATCTTTCAAGTGCGAAAGGATATGTTTCGTGACCATGAGGCGATCATAAAGGATCTGGATCTTGTTGAGGAAGCAGACCAGTTCACACATCTCATCACACTTGATGAAGCCACTGATCCTGATGACATACTCAGTTAGTACTCACTTGCATTCACTACTTTTAAAAGTTTATACATCATTTTAACCCTTTTGATGTTTTCTTTTTCTTCCACACTCATAAGTAGCCTACTTAAGGACAAAGGTATTTATATGCTAGTAATAATCTGCAACTCTTAAAATCAGTGGCAACTCCTGTTTAAGTGTGCAAGTGCACTGCTTTTAATTTCACACAAAATAGTATTTAATTTAATTTAAAAAATAAAATAATAACACATCACAAAGAATCAATATATTTATTTAGATTGAATTGCTTTAAATTGGCAATGCTATTGCGCATATCATTCTCTTTACTTTTACACTTGTAACCTTGGCTGCTACTGCTGCCCTTCTATTTATACTAAGTTGTGTGTGCATACAACCATCTGAGCATGCACATTGGGAAAAAAAGAAGTTGTTGACCTAAATAGCAGGTTTTAAAGCATCCCCTTAACATGGGGCCTAGTGCACAACTTATAGTGAACTCATAGATTTGTTTTGGAATCATGAGTATAACCAAAGCGTTGGTACAAAGTTTTAATAATTTTTAAAGTGCAATTATTTTTTCTTAGTTCTCACAAAACTAATTATCTATAAACATGAGTTTATATAGGGCTTAGAGAGTTGTTTTTGATTTTGTAATCATTGTTAACATGATGTTTTTACATCAACATGAATTCTCTGCAAAATGTTTTGCAAAAAAAAAAAAATAAAAAAGATTAGTTTGTGTACTCAAAGATAAAATCTAGAAAACTTTGTGACCAACACCAAATATTATTATAGAAATGTACCGTTCTCCACCTCCACTTCTAATAGCTAAAGGTCACAATATCCTAAATAGGGTAGACGGAAACTATAAGGACATTAATATAATAAAAAAGAGGAACAATTACAAGTTTAAGAAAATATAGAATTATTTATTCAAGGTAAATCAACAAAGGTAAATAATTAATACATGGCCTCACAAGGCAAACTGAAGAGTGTTAAAAAAACAAATAAATACGGCAGAGACTGCACTTGCCCAGTATATTTGAGACTATATTTCACAATCTCAAGGTAAATTATATGAATTAGTCTGGAGAGACCCAATAATAAACAAAATCATTAATAAAATCATAAAGAGCCTCTCTGAAACAGTTAACAAAGCGCCTGAATCACCATTGTGAATTCTGACCAAACAAATAGTTTAAATCATTAAACTTTTGTTTCCTTACTATATAGTAAAGAGCTTAAGAAACCTCTTTTAAACGGTTAACTACGCGCCTGAATCACCATTGTGAATTCATACTAAACAAATTTAAATATCAACTCTGATATGTATAAATTACACAAATGTTTGTTTCACTTCCTGACATAACTCAAATTTCTGTGGGACTATTACTTCCACCACCTTTGAAGTAATCGAGAAGATTCCGACTTGTTAATATTTAACATTATAAAAGAAAACAAAGTAATATTACTTTACTTTGAATTTCTCACCAAGCAAATCAGTAAAGTTTTAACCAACAAAAATGAACTACTTTAATAATTTCTTCAAGGAAAATACGTCTACAAAATATTACCTATAAATGAAACCTTATTAAATTTTAAAGTTCAAACAATTATTGGTAACCACAAGTGTAATTCCAATTTATATTTAAACTAAATATTCCAAGCTAGAAAAAACCAAAAAGGCGGCAAAAGGAAACATTAAGTGTTCCATAAAACAAAATTTACTTTCGAAAATTAAATCTTCTAGTGAGAAATTACCTATGTCTACACTGAACGATTATAATCACATAATTAAAGTGTTCAAACACTCAAACCTATTGAAGGTCGTTTAAATTTTTAATATTTAATAAAATATATAGAGTTTATATATTGCCATCCTGGAGTGGTTATGTCCAAGTCCAGACCAAGACTTCTCTTGGAAGTATCAGATATAATAGTCCATACCAGGAATTCTCGTGGAAGTGTCGAATATAATAGTTAACTTTGATGGCTGAGCGCCAGATATATACAGGTCTAGTCGATGGATAAAAAGGCGGGAGATTTTCATACTAAAAATACAACGCCATGTTGCGAACACGTGATAACAGAATGACTCTCTTGTTAGCAGCTGCCAAAACTTAGCATGCGTTCAAATCATGTAGGCCGGACACCTGGTGAGTTTGCATTTAAAACTCAACACTCACTCAAGTCTCATAGGCCGGACATCAGGCTAGTCGCAGTTAAAACTTGGCACGTTCCCAGGTCATGTAGGCCGGGCACCTGGTGAGTCGGCCGTTAAAACATGGAACATTCACCAAGTCACGTAGACTAGACACCTGACAGGTAGGCAGTTCAAGATTGTGAGTGGTCTGTCTGTTGGCCAGCAGGGCCAATCAGCGCATTTCTGGATCCTCCTATTGAAATATCTTGTTGAACAATCGTTCATCGCTTAACTGTCTTCTCTTCATCATTAACTTCGGTATGAACAGGTTGGTCATGGGACTTGTGCTAATCCAGATGATACAATGAGTCAGTAAAACACATATTGTAGACATAGTAAGTTTTGTAAATCTATGGAATTGCAGGATGTCTATGAGTATTGGATTATTTGGGGCAGGTAGAACTAATGTAGCAATAGCTAGTATTGCTAATTTTACAGAAAAACTGACAAGAACTAAAAATCATAAAACTACTATAAAGTTCTATGCAGAAACTTATAACAAAAACAGGATTTGCAATGTGGCTGTAATGTGAAAAATACATTGTTCTGCTTTCCATGTCTACGCTTTGGTGGGTACTTGTCTTAGACAAATTTAGGCATGACTGATTTAAATAATTTAGGGAGAGAATAAGAAGCATGGAACATTGTTGTTAAACATGAACAGTTATTTTGATTCGGATCTACAGTTTTCCGTTTATTAATTTTGTACTTGCTTTATTATAAGATAGTTAATTGATGTACAACTTTATAAAAGTAAATTATAATATGTAATAATGTAAAATGTTAGGATAAGTAAAATTTTATGTAAACATAGATTAAATAGGTAGGGCCTATTAAAAAGTGTTCATACCATAGTTCAGAATATTTGGATTTGTGTACCACCTATGGTTTTGGTCACGACCCACCACGGTTTTAAAATGTGTTTGTGATGTCACGTCTCCTTATGTTCTGATGGAGGCCCACTTTAGGTTTAGGGTGACCTTATTCCATTCTAGGGTGTTCTTTAATTTCAGGTGCTACTATGATGAAGGCTGTCTTAAGCTAGATTGTGTTGTGTGGGGTATTTAAAATTGATATATCTGAACAAGGTGACCAGCAATTTCCACTGAAGACAATTAACTTATCTTATTCTATTGTAAGAAGAGCCTAGTTTATTTATTTATTAAATTCAGTATGCTCCACATGGTCAATCTTGTTGTAAAAAACATTCCCCGTCAAAGTATTAAGGCATAGTTAGTGTAACCCCCCCTTTGGTTTAACATTGGGAACCCCTTTATCTATTATTTTGTCTGGATGGTTTGGATGAGGGTTGTTGGGGAAGGTCACTTGATCAATTATTGTAAGACTGATTGGTGTCTAGTATGGGTTTTACTAGTAATTAGTCATTAAACAGTCATGGTCAACATAGAATTAAATTTGGGGTTGTGACTGGATGTCTGAGAAGGTGACATATTGTTTCACTACACTCTCACCTTGCGCCGGAGTCCTGGGTGGTATCCAACCGGATCACTCCTAACCTCTGCTAGTGCTACTTATGGCACACACATGCAAGCACACACACATGCACACACACATGCACACACACACACACACACACTGCCTAAAACCAACTGTCTACAATACTATCACAATCATCAACCAAATGACGAGCTGTCATAACCAACTGTATATACCATAGTCCTAAACACTGTCACACCACTATCATAAGCACTAAGTTTCTCAAATAACTGCCTACACGCACTATCACCTATTGATCATACTCATGGTGCTCAAGGCATGACAACTCTCCACAGACAACTGTCTTTAGCTCCTTTCTTGGGTGTGTAGAATCTAGTTTAACACCATCTTTAACATCACTCCCATTTCCAACAAAGTGATCAATCTGAAGGTATCTATGTCACATCACAGTCTCACAAAGCAAAATCAGCAATTCACACAAGGGCGCATCTGACTTCAGCTAATTTATCTAGCGCCGGGGTTATGTTTTTATATGACCGGATTCAGCTCAGTTTACTGCCAACTAATATTGATCTCAGACCTCCAGTCGGAGAAACCTTTACAGTAAATACAAATTAAGTTGAAATCATTGTAACTTTGTCAAGAGCATTACCTTAACAAAACGAGCATAAACTATTATCACTAGGGAAGCAAGAGGGAAATGTGGTATATTTGTTCCCCCTTAAATATTATCTCACTTTCATTATGATTAATTTCATTCCAATCAAAATTATCACTTTTTAGGATACATCCATTATTCAGGTGGGTACAATAATACATTTAAAGTAATATTGCTAGTGATCTAGTAGTATTTTAAATACCTTACTCTCCTAAGGTTTATTATATAATCCAGGGATAGCGATATTACCAGGAATTTGGCAGCACTTTAAGTATAGTATACAGTTAATTTTAACCGACATATTATTTTATAAAATGTTTAATTAACCTTCATTGTCACAATGGACATATATGGTACTAATGTTTACATTATTACTTTGAGAAATTCCCAGACAGGAAATAACAATTTGCAGGGAGAATGGGACTGGAAAAAAAAAAAAAAAATTCCAACTAAGGCTCGTATTTATTTTTAAGATTTGTGTTTTATTTTTGTCACAGCGTCTCACTACCCATTCACACTATATGTACTAATGATGTTAATTAAAACTTAGCCTTCACATTTATTTCAATCAAAAAATAAATGAAAAATGAATTTATGGTAAAATTAGAAACATATGGCATCTTGATCATAAAGAAATAAAATTTTAGTTTCAAATAATTAAATTTTGGAGTAGTTGGAAAAAATGATTTTGCATTATATAAGGAAAAGGGTCAAGAACGATGGCTCGATTTCAGGTATGAATATTTACTATACTGCACATTTTGTAATAGTGATATATTTTTGAAAAAAAAAAATATACAAAAAAGGTTTTATCTCATTTCAGTCTTTAAATGGGATTTCTTACATAAAAATTAAATCTAACAAGCAGTTTTGACTTGAGGTGAGATAAAAAGAGGTTAAGCTTAAAATGCGACCATTATAACTGCACAGGCTTTTTGATTGATTCTTTTTAGTATGAATACAAATATTACTATTGAAATTGATTAAAAATATCCAAATAATTATTAAAAACTCTTAAAAAACGTATGGTATCATGCTTAAATAGCTGCTTGCACAATAAAGATCAACCTATTCTAACAAAGGTAGCAATGTTCATGAGAACGAACAAAAATGGATTTCAATAAACCTTACATTAAAGGCGCTGTTCTGCTTTAAAATATTTTAATATTTCTGTGGACTTTATAGTACTAGATCTAGTTAGGGATAGTAGTGTACATTTGTAAATGCATCAATTAACTTTCAGGTTCATTATGCCATAAAGTAAATTAAGTAATCTTTATACTATCTTTATCTATGATTGCATGATATAGATGACAATGGAAGCCTTTACAAATAATTAAAGAAGTTTATTGATGATTTTTTTTTATGCAAATGTTTATGTTAATGGTATATTTCATACAAAATTTGATTTAAGAAAGTCACTTTGTCACTATTTTGCACTAAATATATGTTTACCTACATTAAATTTACTTGGGAATAAATATTACCATCAAATATACATAATGTTGCTATATAATGTTATGTAATGTTATGTAATGGTGCTCAATTGTATCTGCTTGTGTCAGTGATCTCAATCAAACTACATACATCTTTAGGCTAAATTTCTGAGCTGTCATTTGCATATCATTATGCAAGAAAGAAGGGAACTTTTTGGTTCTCTTTCTCTCTCTCTCACAAACACACACACACACGCGTGCACACGCTGCAATGTGGCATTTTCACATTGTTTGTTAATTTGTATGACTATATGAGATACATTTATATATTTTTAGTTAAATTAAATAAATGTGTCTGAAAAGAAAAAATAAGCTCAAAACTCGTGACTTGTTTCTTTATAATCATATATGTTGGTGTAGGCTAATATAATAATACTTACGGACCTAAAACCTAAATGATCATTTGAGCGCAAGACTACTAAACAAATGTTAGCATTCAGATAAATGTAATCAAGTTTTTAGCTACCTTATTTCATTATAGTTATTGAACAATTGAAGTATAATGGTTATTTATCTTAACCTGTAACTAATATCCAATCTAAGAGCCAACTTTAAATATAATTTAGCCTTGAGTAGCAGAATGTAAACAACACATGTGATAGTTATACATTTTAATACATTAAGGACTTAATTTATATTTGTACAATATTAAATGTTTCTTCAGCCATGTTTGATATGATACTTAACCATCTTCAAACATTAGCAGTTTTATGCACCAGATACATAGTTGCACACAAGAACAATAAAATAAACCTTTAGATCTCTTCCCTCAGAATCTAGCATAAGACAAACTTGAGTGTCCCACTTTGATCATTTACAAGGGGTGTGTTCGTATCATTTCATTATTGTATAAATTGTTATTGTTTTTTCCTTCCTCCACTACTTATCAAAAGCAACATTTGAGGAGTCATTCTTGTTGAATACTAAAGAGTGGTATCGAGATTTTTAGCATTTAATCAATTATTGCAATACTACCTGTTCGAGTTATACGCTTATGTATTTAATTACATTAATAGTCTTAGGAATTAGGAAGGTTAAATTTAGAAGTGTACCTGCATTTGATTGGAGGGAGAGTGGAAAATATTTGTTTTAAAACACCCTCAATACACCAGACCAAAATTCTAACCTCGATATATCCATCAAAGCTAAGATGAATTTAAATCTAGTAATTCAATAACATTGCTACTAAACACATAATAAGAATGTGACTGTTATAAAAAGTCCTTAATTGTAACATATATGAATATTATTTTTCTCCATGACAAATCCAGGAAGTGATTTTTCCCCCCCTGAGTTTCAGGAACGTCCATTTTCCCAAAGTTTGAGATCCGGCAAAGACCTAATTATTTTTCTTTTATACACGTTGTATTTGTATAATATTTGATTACAGACGTGTTCAAGTTTGATGCTGAGTATGAGGCTACTGAAGCCAGGTATTTAGCGCTGAGGAAGGAGATATTGGACGAGGGCAGTGGAAGCTCTGGGGACGAATCTGGCTCAGAAAGTGGAAGTGATGAAGATGAAAGTGGAAATGGTGAGTAACAAACATATTTTTAAAATATAAAGTGTCTAAAAAAACTTAAAAGTATCCTAAATTCTGGGTAAAAATCCCTTTTATACATACGATTTTTGCATGTTATAATTTCAACATATTTTCTAAGTAGTGATGGGCCACTCGAATCTTCGAATCCATCGAATCCTGACAAGTATTCGAGATTCGAGGATTTGGAGTTTAACTGGATTCTATGGTCGAATCTTTCACCTCATAAACAAAGCATAATATATTTAATTCAATAATTACTTAGGGCTTGAAAAGCACAACTCAATCCGTAATCTTTATTTTGTCGGACAAAAGAGATTAGCATGATGAAAATCATTATTAAAAAAAAAAAAAATTGGTAGCTACAACCAAATGTTAAGCTAGGATTAAAAATTTAAAATGCCATAATATTAGAAAAAAACTTTTTTTTAATCCTGTAAATAGCTAATTATGTGATAAATCTACAAATAATGTGTCATTAGCACGAAACATTTGGTTTTAAATCCACTCAGGTTAGTATTTAAATTGCCAAGCTATATTGTAAAGATACTGATTGGTATTGTATGATAGGTAGATATTGTCAATCCCTGCCCCTCCAATGCATCACCACATAACTTTTTTTTATCAACTAACCAGAGGTATTAACTTTTTTTTGAATAATAGTTTTAAATAAGAAATATATATATACATATCTCTATCTCAAATAGTTTCGTAAATACCTTAGTGTTTTCAAATGTGCAAGGCTCTTTTTAAAATAAATGAGTTGACAAAATAGTACACACTGGCTTACTATCCATTATAGTTTGGAACAAAATTTTCATAAATTGGCTATCAATAAACCACCTTTAAAATATTTTTTCTTCAGCAACACAATCATTATTTTGCTATTAATATGAAACACATTTTAGATACAAATTTTGGTCAAAATAGTTAAAGCCTTAAAAAAATTCAGAATCTTAAAAAACAGTTATATATAAATTACCAGTACTCTTAAATTATTTAAACAACACAACCACAGGGCATTTTATAGTTAGAAATTTTGGCACAATAGAAGTTAAACACACAATTTGGGTTTGCTCCCACCTCTCTTTGACTAAAAATTTTCCAGATTCATAGATATGGTTATCCTTAGTGTTTTCATTACTGTTTACTGTTTAACAAGTTGTATAGTAGTGACTAACTCAGAAAAGAGTTTTATTGTGTTTGTCAGTTGGCCTCACTGTGTACGATACTTTTAGTGTTTGTTCTAACATGGATTTAGTTTATAACCTTCATTGTATGATTGATTATGTCTTGAAATTGTTGACCGTGCCACAAAGTTAATTTTGTTTGTGATAATAAAACATTTACTTTAACCCTAATATGTTCATTAAGACAATAAAAGACATACAATTTTTTATAAGTGGTCCTTCTTTGGCTTTATAGAGGAAGCTGCAGACACAACCATATTGGACAACACAGAGACAAACCTAGTGGCTCTGAGGAGAACCATCTACTTGACGATCCATTCGAGCTTGGATTTTGAGGAGTGTGCACACAAGCTTATGAGGATGGAACTTAAGCCTGGTCAAGAGATGGAGATGTGTCACATGTTTTTGGATTGCTGTGCAGAACAAAGGACATATGAAAAGTTCTTTGGACTTCTGGCTCAGGTAGACTTATCTATTTTATTGGTTATATAGTACTTTGGTTAGATTCCTAATCCCCGTTTATTTGAAATAAGCATTTAAAAGCCTTGACCAATTTGAATCTGAATTTATGTTTCTAATTTTAATATTGTATTATATTTGGAAGACGGTACAGAAATGATGGATATAAACATATAAAAGGAACTAATACAATCTGGCTTTTATAATGAAAATAACACAGTTCACATTTTACATTACTGCCATTGCACAAAGAGGTAATGGCTGCCTCTTGAAGAAAATCGATTATTACTGCCTAATCTCTCGACCTAGCTTTCATTCTATTAGAACTCATAAGGGTGGCGTGAGAAACTCTCAACACAAAGGAAGTTACAATAATAAAATCCGAGCCAAATAGAAATCCAATTTGATTTAATACTACAAGCACCACTTAAATTAGATTACTTTCATGTTTCAAGAGATACAATTTAGTTAATGCTATTTTCCCAGTAAACTAGAAATATTACTAAGTAATATGTGTGATTTGTGTTGCTACTCACCTAACTCTTGGGCTGACATGTCAGGATGGCTTAGTGGGATGGGCAGGCAGCGACAAATAATTGTGGGGCTAGCTTTGATCTTGTTTATTAAAACAGATTAATTACTAGATGAGTTTATAAATGTGATGTAGAGCTAGAACAAGTTTAAAGAGTTAAGAAAAAGGGCCTCATTCTTACAAGGTCCCTACTCAGCAGTTCCACGCCCTGACCTATCTTTGGTGTTAAAACTCTAACTGGTCTTGAATACACGGCTGCCTGGCGTTGCGCGGTAGTTTTCTAACTCAGACCTTCAAGATGGTTTGGGCCCTACTCCTTCGTACTGAACATGGACTCAAGCTGTAGGATATCCTCCCCACAAGTTGATGCAACTTGGTAGCTGAGTACATAAAGTACTTCGCAGTGGCCCCTTAGCAATTGGCATCCTTACCGGGCCCCATTTCTTGGGAAAGTCTAAAGACTCACGGTTATGAGGGACAGTTGCTTCCGATGACAGATCCATCTAGCAGGAAACTACTGAACTTTTTCAACAGTTTAGACATGATTTTAATTTGAAAATACAAAATTTTATAAAAATGATTGTATTATAAATATTTGTCGTGATTGATAGAACATTAACATACTCTCTATAATAATATGATAACTTTAAAACTACATCCTTGTATTTCATGTTTTATTTAATTTTAATTTAATGAAAATTACATCTTAATGTCAATAAGTAAATATTAACTTGTAACTTTTTTTTTAATACAGTTCATTTTAAATTTACAAGTTAAATATAATACAAAAAACTAGAGATGGGCCACTCAAATCTTCGAATCCACCGAATCCTGGCAAGTATTTGAGATTCGAGGATTCGGTGTTTTACTGGATTTGATGATCGAATCTTTCACCTCATAAACAAAGCATAATATCTTGAATTCAAAAATTACTTAAGTTAGGCCTACTTGAAAAACACAACTTAATCCGTAATATTTATTTTGTCGGAAAAAAGAGATAATCATTAATAAAATATTATTTAAAAAATAAAAATAATCGTTAGTTGTTGAAAATCTTACTTGCCTAGTACCCTACCCTACCACCTGTATGGGAAACTTGGACTCGACCGTTTCGGCACATGCTCACTTCTAAAACTTTCACCCCACGAACAATATTTTAAATATTTTAATGACCACATTAAAACTCTTCAAAAACTGAAAATTAAAACTAGAACTACAAATAAACTTGAAATAAATAAAACAAATTATGGATTTTTTTAAACAGAAATAAGAACACATTACGCATGATACAAAGTCTGCCGCCATTACACACGATATTAAGTCAGCCACCATGACATATATTATGTTTACTCGCCCGAGTGATGATTAAAATAAGATACTGTTACTTCTTACTAGCCAACTGGTTTTAATTATCTACAACTACACCAAGAACCCCAATTTATTACATACGATCCTTAAGTTAGACATTTTGTTGGAATTCATGAAAAATAAATACTGTCAACAGTCAGACAACGATAAAATTATTTATTTATCTCTACGGATCGTATCGTATATCGATTGTTTGTTTAAAATCGATTCAGGTAATCTGATCACCTAGTAAGCGCTCTCGAGTTTTAAGGATCAAATAACGACTTGCTAATCCATTATTTGTTTTTAAATTGATTTTATCTTAGAGTTTAATATTTAAAAAAATATGTTATTGAAGTAATTGTAGAAATATTCAAACGTAGTCCTGCCTTATAACATGGGAATGAACATATTGTAATTGAAAATATGTTCGTGCTTTAAATAGAATGTATTCTCAGAAATCGATACATCGCAAGAATCGAATATATTTGTTTTCTATGCGAAAATAGATAATAAATGTATAAGAAGATAATAAGTTGTTAAACATGTTTTAATCTTTATTAAAATATCTGTTTGTATTTTTATTTTTGCTTTCTTAATACAATAAAATATCCTTTAATGATGATTAAAGTTGATCAAAGGAAAACTAGGCCTAATCTGTTTATTTCACATGTTTTTTTTATAAACTTAACTCATTCTAACAACACTTTTAAAAATAAGTAAAAGACACTCAAATTTTGATTGATTTGATTCTTAAACATTAATATGAGTCTAGATTGTTTAATTTGGCTGGATTTTAACCTGTATCTTGCGAGGGGTGATTGGGGTTGATTAAAATTGAAAGCACGATTGAAATAAATCTGATTTCACAGTTTAGGCCTATATTGTGTAATGTAGGTCTATTTGTAAATCATTAAAATTTAAAAAGATTTGCTAGGATTTGGATTCGAGATTCAAAAATAAAATGTAGATTTGGATTCGAGAAATAGGAGATTCGACCCATCTCTACAAAAAATTGCATTTTGTTACTACGCATAGTCTAAGAAATAGGCTTTACAACATTATTGTTCTTATATAGTAGGTGTCCATCCGAATCTTAATAATTTAAATACATTTACATGTTCATGGAGGAACAATTTCTTCTACTTAATTCATTATCAAATGTTAAATGAAATGAAGACTTAATACATTTAAATTTGTATTTTTTCTTGTAGCGCTTTTGCCAAATCAACCGGACGTACATCCCTCCATTTCAACAAATCTTGAAGGACACATATGATACAATACATCGACTAGATACCAACAAGCTACGTAATGTGGCCAAGTTCTTTGCTCACTTGTTGTTCACGGATGCCATCTCGTGGGAGGTACTATCATTCATTCGTCTTAATGAAGAGGAGACAACAAGTTCCAGTCGTATTTTCATCAAGATCCTGTTCCAAGAGCTGTCTGAATACATGGGGCTGACCAAGCTCAACAATAGAGTAAAGGACCCGTGAGTCGTTGTCTTCCTTATAACATTAATCATTTAGCATGGGACTCACCAAGCTCAATAATAAAATAAAGGACCTGGGAGTTGCCATCTTCATTAAAATAGCATGGGACGCACAAGTTTAGTTGGCAATGAGAAAAATCCTTGAGTTGCTCTCTGCTTCCAATTATAATAATGTATGTAGTTAAAAATCTGGTAAGTTGAGATTTTATTAATTTACTGTATCAGTAAAGTGTGCGTTGCCATTGATTATGGGAATTCCCGACAGGATATTAATGAGAGAACACATTTTTTTAAATCATAAGTTTACAATGTTTGTTTTAGTAACCATTCTACAGGTTGTTACTACCCGGATCAGTGGTTATATGGTCTAAGAAGTGCCACTATTGTGTTAGACTGGATTTCTGGTAATGGCAAAATCAGGGTTTGAATATTATTTGGGTGCACCAGGGGTCGGTTTTCCTAAATTGGTTCCTACCCTCGCTCCATCCAAATATGTGCACATATACTCCCAAATTATACCTTGCTCAATCAATCTTTATCAGCATAATTAATGTATGGGTATAACCTGAACAGGTACTTAGATAAGGTGAGCTAAAAAATACAAATTGTTAATTTTTTAGCATCGCTTTTTACTACCAGCTTTGGTTACTATACACATATTTACTAATCTTGCTAACATATTGAGGAAGATTAAAGTTGAATTTAGAGAAAGTGTACCCACATTTATCTTCAAAGTCTGCATAAAATATTTACTAAACCAAAAAATTGCTTAAATTATCTTAATTATTTCAATTTTTGTATCGGTATTAATTAATTTAATACCAGTGCAACTTTATTCTAATAGTTTATTTTTTATTATAATTTCATCAGCTTTACTTAGAATAGAGGGGCAACTCCATTTCATATTTGATTTCCAAGGGTTATAGAAGTTCCTTGAAATTTTGAGTATTTCTTTAGCCTAAATTATTTTGGGTTACAAATTTATTTGTTGGCAATGTTTAACAAATTTTTTGGTTTTATTTTCGTTGTTTTTTATAGTTGTCATTTATTTCAAAATTACACCCTAAGGTTATGTTATTCTGAATACTTGAATTGCTTTCATTAAAACATTCCAATGCATGATGAGCTCTCATTTAATCAGAGCTTTGGCATCACAACTGATTATTTAACATAAACATGAAGCATGACACATTTAATAAATTAACATCAAAAATATAAACTTTTGATTGTTTAGCAGTTTTCATAGCCCCAAAGCCATTTAAACTGTAGGTAACAGTTTTTATTTCTTTAAGTTCTTAAAAAATTACTCGATATAATGTATTTGTTATCATATAAAGTGTTTACGATCTTATTTTTAAAATCCCATCTTATGTTGTAGCCTCGTAAAATTTTAATGGAAATACTATATAATGCAGGGAATTTCTTAGAGATTTAGTCAAAAAATCAGGCATTCCTAATAGATCGCTGAACATGGACACTAGGATTTTGAAAAGCTGTCTGTTTCATTATTAAATTCACTTGATCTGCATAGAAGTGCACAAAGTAAGCAATTTTGTAATGGTATTTTATTTATCTCCTGAACTCCACCCAAGGGCGGATCCAGAGCTGTTGTCAAGAGGGGTGATTGGTTTACTTACATAAGGCTCCTTCAAGTATAAATTTAATGGTTTTAATTAATAAAGATTTTAATTTATAGTAATTTTAATAATAATTATATTATCAGTTTATGAAAATTTTAATCAATGATTACAATAATAAAAAAGATTACTTGTAAGTGGAGATCGGTCGAATCCACTATTTCTCGAATCTGAATCTTGAATCTGAATCTACATTTTATTTTCTAATCTTGAATCCGAATCCTAGCAAATTGTTATAAATTGTAATGATTTACAAATAGACCTATATTACACAATATAGGCCTGAACTGTGAATTAAGATTTATTTCAATCATGCTTTCAATTTTAATCAACCCCAACCACCCCTCGCAAAATACAGGTTAAAATCCAGCCAAATTAAACAATCTAAACTCATATTATTGTTTAAAAATCAAATCAATCAAAATTTGAGTGTCCTTTAGTTATTTTTAAAATTGTTGTTAGAATGAGTTAAGTTTCTAAAAAACATGTGAGGCCTAGCTATCCTTTGATCAACTTTTATCACCATTAAAGGATATTTTATTTTATTAAGATAGAAAAAATAAAAATACAGATATTTGTATTAAAGACTAAATAAAACAACATGCTTAACAATTAAACATACATTGGAAATAGTGAACTCAATAATGCCTAAGTATGTTTTATTATTTTCTTATATATCCATTATCTATTTTCGCATGGAAAACAAATATATTTGATTCTTGCGATATATTGATTTCTGAGAATACATTCTGTTTAAAACATGAACAGATTTTCGACTACAATATGTTCATTCCCATTTCATAAGGCAGGACTACATTTGAATATTTCTACAATTACTTCAATAAAATATTTAAACAAATAATAAACTCTGAGCTAAAATTAATTTAAAACAAATAATGGATTAGCAAGTCATTACTTGATTCTTAAAACTCGAGAGCACTTAATAAGTGATCAGATTACTTGAATCGATTTTTAAAAAACCAATTGATATACGATATGTAGGCCGGTAGGGATAAATAAACAGTTTTATTGCTGTCTGACTATTGACAGTATTTATTTTTCATGAAACCCAACAAAATAAATTGGGGCTCTTTGCATAGTTGTAGAAAATTAAAACCAGTTGGGTAGTAAGAATTAACAGTATCCTTATTTTAATCATCACTCGGGTGAGTAAACATAATATACGTCATGGCGGCTGACTTTATATCGTGTGTGATCGCAGTTGACTTTGTATCATGTGTAATGTGTTCTTATTTCTGTTAAAGAACACTGTAATTTATTTTACTTATTTTGAGTTTATTTGTAATTCTAGTTTTGATTTTCAGTTTTTGAAGAGTTTTAATGTGTTCATTAAAATATACTCCATTCACGGTAGGAATTACTCTCTGAAAAGTCTTTTATCCTACCAATATCCTACTATATAATAGATTTCTGGTAGGGAAAAAGTCCTCTCAGAAAACAATTCTTACGGTGAACGGACTTTATTTACAAGATCTTTCATGAGGGAAAAGTTTTAGAAGTGAACATGTGCCAAAACGGTCAAGTTCAATTTTCCCATACAGTTGGAAGGGTAGGGCACTAGGGACGTAAAATTTTCCCCACCTAACAATTTTTTTAAGAAGATTTTATTCATATTTATCTCTTTTGTCCGACAAAATAAATATTTCAGATTAAGTTCTGCTTTTCAAGTAGGCCTAAATAAGTAATTTTTGAATTCAAAATATTATGCTTTGTTTATAAGGTGAAAGATTCAATCAACACCGAATCCTCGAATCTCGAATACTTGGCAGGATTCGATGGATTCAAAGATTTGAGTGGCTCATCTATACTTATAAGAAAAAACACAATTTTGATCAACGCATATATAATTTTAATACAAAAAATATGAAACAAAAAGTCACTGTCACAATAAAAGTAATAAATATGTAAATGGGACTAAAATGTTTTAGTAGGTATTAATAAAAATATGTATTTTAACAAATAATTGATTCTCATACTAAACTTGGTAATCTAATTACTGGAGAGTTTTAGTTTTAAGCCACTTGATTTTCTGCACATTACAGCTACATGATTTGAAATAGTTATTGATTAGGTCATGTAGAAGATAGTGTGAGGGAGGTTTTATTTATTTATTCTTTACAACATTGGGTATTGTTTTCAATATTTTTGATTATTTTCTATGCAGGCGGGGGGAAGCAAATCACTCCCCTCGACCTCCGAATCAGCAACTAACTTCACCTTTGTCTTAACCCCTAAAAGTTGCATCATAATAACCTTGCAATATCAGTTTTTTAGCATTGTCTTAGACATTTAATGTACACTTCCATCCATTTCATAACTAAAACAATAATCGTTTGATTATTCTTATTATTTGTTGTTGTATCATCTGACACATCAAAAATAAATTTGACTTTCTAAGTTTTGTCTACACTTTGGTCACAGTAAACATCTACAATGCAGCAATAGCTAATTTTGGATTATTTTTTAATCCCCCTTGAAGACTGATACAGAAACAAATTTTGTTTTATAACTCAATACATAGTTTTCTTCTTCCTTGCAAATCATATTGGTTCACAAAAAACTCTTGTATCGGCAGTATTCTCTCCATCGTGTCCTTGAAATGGAAGTTCATATTCACCGCTGCAAAAAATATTACAATGAATTTTTTCTTAAAGAATGTCACAAACCTTTTCTACCCCTTCATTGTTTTAATTTAAGTTTGATTTATATAGTCTTCACTTAACTGTGTTACAATATTAATCTGACCTAACATACTTCTTCCCACACATAATTTACTCACCAAAAAGCCTATCAACATGGTCAAACTATCCATAGGCAGAACATTCAAATTGTAACACACATAAAAATAATAATAATTATTAATTTTATGTTTAATTTGTTTTTGTAATGTATTTTGAATTTATTTTATCAATGTTTAATGAGTGCTTATTTTGTTTGCAGAACCCTTCAAATGGCTTTTGATGGTTTGTTCCCAAGGGATAATCCAAAAAACACCAGATTTGCTATCAATTTCTTCACCTCTATCGGTTTGGGTGGACTCACGTAAGCTATTTTATTATTTATTTTACACTTTTATCACACATTTACACTAGAATTTTTTTTTCAATGTCCATGAATTTTTATTCCTTTTCATTGTCCATGTAATACTTTCATTAATCTTGTACCAATAATGACCTTGCTAGTGACGAACTTCGGGAGCACCTGAAATCTCAGCCCAAGGCCCTTCTAGTTCCCCAGCTGGTGGAAGCCCTTGGTTCTGGATCCAATGACTCGGAGAACTCCTCAGATGACAGCAGTTCAGGTTAAAAATGAATTGTATTACAATAATTGACTTAGATTATGGTTCTTGATTTATAATATTTTGTTCAGTAGCTGAATATTTTTTATCTTAGAAATCCACATTTATTAGTTGAGTATTGTCAGCTCCCACAACTAGTGTTTTTTTAAATAATCATGTATTCTTTTTCTTTTATAGACTCTAGTTCTGAATCTGAACCTGAGCCTAACAAAAAAGACAAGAGAAAAAAGTCAAAGTCTTCGAAGAAAGAAAGCAGTGGAAAGTCAAAGAAAAGTAAACACAAGAAGAAAAAATCAAAAAGCAGGAAGAAAAAGAAGAAAATATGATTATTTGTTAGTGCAAGCGTGTTGGTTATATATAATATAATTATTAAGTGGTTATTTTCAGCATGTTTTTCTGTATCTCAAAATAAATTTGTATAGTTTAAAACTCTTCATTTTTAAAACAGTAACAAACCTTTGTTTGATTTAATAGCAAGTAAACTCATCTAATATTTATGGTTGGTTGCATATACTTAATAATCAATTAATCCTTTAAACTTTCATGTCAAATATGGACAATGAAGTGTTTTTTTACTATAATAGTTATACCTCTTTTTAAATTACTTTATAATGTTATATTTGATGTTAAATATTTTGGAATATGGTTACAATACAGTAGGCCATTAAAGAACTAGTGAAGCTGGTTATTATGCATTTATTTAATCAAAGAATTTCTAATAAAAGTGTTTCTTTACTTTTACTTATGAGTTCTAGTAGTTTTGTATATACAATATATCTGATCAAATTCATCAATTTTTCCAGGCCATGTCAGGATTTTGGGACAAGGAGTTTTGGATGTTCACAAATTATAAGGTTAATACATGAAAAAGTATCCTGATATTTTCCTGAGTTTCTAACCGGTCCCTAAATTTTGTAAAAAAGATAAAGGCAATTTAGTCTATTTAGTAGCCAACATTGAAACAAAGAATGGCAAAGTGCCAAACCACTTTTATTACAATCAGATATCTTCCTTCAAGCATGGGTATGTGCCCCACAGGACAGTTCAGATTTAAATAAATGAAAAAATTAATATATTTACACCATCAACTTTCCCATTTTCCCATAAAATTTGGGGTATTATAACTATTTATATAATGTTATAACAGCTTTGGAATTTTCTTACAATCATTACAAATTTAGTACTGAGCAAGCTAAAGTTGATTGCTAACATCACACATTATGGTGAAATTAAAAATGGTTTAAAATGTTGCCATCCATGTTAGACATCACAATACAGTGTTAAAAATTAGACATTTAGTTAAATATTGTTGTTCTCATCCCACTTAGACTTTTCTTCGATATCACTTCACTCCTAAACAAAAGTGAGCTCTCAGTGTTCTCAGCTATGGTGTATTGGTACATTTTGGCTTACAATCTTGAATTTAATGACAAATAGTATACCAGTATGTATGATATATTTGTATTCATTAAAATCGTGAGTTTTATAAACCCCTAGTAAATAAATTATATTAGTAACGATTTCAAATTAACTTAAGATGCATGCGGGTTATTATATCTGAATTCACCCATAATTGGTTTCATAACAATTTTTGAGAATTCCAATCTTTTACACATGTTCCTACATATTCCACTAGTTAAAACTTTCTTTTTTAACTTTTATTTTACTGGTTTTTCCAGTATGACAACTTTTTTTTAACATGGCCAACACTAAATTTGATGTATTTTGATGTTCACAAAAACTAAAATATCTTGGGAACTAAATAGTTAGAGATTTTTGACAGGAATTATTTTTCTACTCTTAAAGTTGACTTCATATATCATTGTAAGTTTTGTTCAAACAGTCAAAATGGCTGAAACTAGTCTTGAATTAAACCTTGGTTTTGTTTAAAAATGCTGTTTTTAAGCCTTTTAAAAGGTATGAAGAGGATAAAGCTTGATCTTCAAATTTTCGCCATTTTTTTTAACACATCTCAAGAGTCTTGGTCTCCAAAATCTCAAAACTTCCCCCTATTATTTTATTAAGTCCTAAATTCCTCTAAATTCAATGTTCTTCCTACCTGAATCATTAGAGTAATTTATACATGTGCATATAACCTGAACACATATTAAGACACTTTGCTAAAGAATAAAAAAAATAAAATGGAAAAATGACAATCTAGATTCAGGAATCGAACTTGAGACTTTCAGCTTTGTCTACCAATGCTTTACCACTTAGCCACAAGCCAGATGTCATTTTTCACTTAATTTAATGACAGTTGTGTGATTTTACATAAGACAAGAAAATGTGTTTAAAACTGTATGAAAAATACATATCATAATACAAACATTTTTATTCAATAATATTATAATGTAATTTTACTTTTTTTTAATTATGCTTACTACTAATTTTGGTAATCAAAGGTTGGCAGTTCTGCACTATTTTTATAGACATTCTCTTTGTCACTTAAAAATTTAAGGAAATCATTTTCCAATTTATATAATATGATATGGGTAGTATAATAGACCATTTGGCTGAGAACAGTTTTTTCAAACTAATATAAATGATCCTAATAGTTATGAAATAAAATGCATTGAGCAAAAACAATTTTTAATAAATAAAATGATAGAATGGTAGGAAAATGGTAAGAGCACGAATAAAAGTAGAAACACTAACACATTTATACACACACACACACACACACACACACACACAC